>APFE030395305.1:71206-89134 GCA_000404065.3 Pinus taeda
AATGTCCATATATATATTTGAAGGATTTGGTACCTCATTTAACTAATTTCCTTAAAATAAATAAATAAATAAATTAATAATAATAATAATAATTTGACCATGGTCCTAAAGTCAAAATTAGTCGTTGGTCATATAAACCGTTTGAGGCTCTACTCAGTCTATTTAACATGCTAAGCTGGATCTATTTCGTCAACTTGTCCTAATGATGAACCACACTAGTTGGTTCGAAACGCGTCGACAAATGTTTTCTTCATGTGATTTTCGCCGAAACTCTTCTTATAAATAAATAATAATAAAAATATATAATTATATATATATATATATATATATATATATATATATAATATTAGATATCTATTATATATATATTAATAAAACCCCAAAATAAATAAATAAAACAAAATATATTTTTATTTTGTATATTTATTATTTTTGTTCTATTATTATTATTATTATTTTATATATATATATATATATATATATATATAGATATATATATATTATTTATTATATAATATATATAATAAAAATTAAATAAAATAAAATAAAATAAATAATAATTAATAATAATAATAAATAAATAAAATAATAATAAATAATTAAATAAATAAATAAAATAAGAAAAAAATAAGAAAATAAAATTAAAAATTAAAAATAAAAAATAAATAAATAATTAATAAATATAATAAAATTGTATTCGACCTCTAGAGGAATTGAGAACTTGTGTCACGTGACAAAGCCCAAAGGAATGGCTAGAGGGATGAACAACTCCCTACGACAGGTTGATACATATGCAAGATTCAAGCCAGTCAAACCACTATCGTGACTTTGGACTACTCTTTCTTTACTTAGCTCGTAACTGAAAAAAACTGTGTTCGACCTCTAAAGGAACTGAGAACTTGTGTCATGTTACAAAGCCCGAAGGAATGGCTGGAGGGATGAACAACTCCCTGCGACAGGTTGATACATATGCAAGCTTCAAGTCAGTCAAACCACTATCGTGACTTTGGACTGCTCTTTCCTTACTTAGCTCCAGTCTATCTGAAGGCTTCTCATCTCCTTCCTCAGGTTAAAAAGAAATCTTCTACTAGAGGAATAAATTTCCTCATCTTCCTCTTCTATGTCATCAAGGGCACCAATCCCAAAACCTATAGCAGTTTTTCCAACATTTGGCTTGAAGAGGTTTTCATTCAATTAACCAATTTTCTTCAACCCCGTTTCTTTGTCTTAGACATGTGCATATACTTCCTTTATCTAAATTCAAGGGAATTTTTGAATGGATCATAAACAAGCCCATATAGGTCACATATCTCAAAAATTGGAACAAAATCCATAAAAAAATTCAATACCCTCCCACTATACATTATGTGGTCCATCTGGCGTAGTAGAAATGCACTTATTTATCAGAAAAGAGCAATGGTTCAAAATGACGTTAACAAGACACTAGCATATTACAATGAAATTGGTCCCATGAAGAAGAACAAAGGATACAGAATAGGCAAGTACATAGACTTATGGAGCAATTATTCGGTGGGCTTCTTTGATGGAGCATGCAATAGGAGGGAGTGTGGACATGGAGCAATCATAGTCATTGATCCAGGTAAGTTCTATCATTTTTGGTGGGAAGGTGGGCAAGGTACAAACAACAAGTTATAGATCATTGCATTATGGGGTGTTCTTATAGCGGCAAAATGGTTGAGGCTAGAGAGTATACAAGTTTTTGGAGATGCTAAAGGCATCATAGAATGGGTCAGTGTTAAAATTGACAACTAGGGCCAAATTCCACCTTGGGACAACTCATTTGATGGAGATGATGATTGCATTGGATTCCTCTTTTCGATACGTCCAAGATTGCTATAAATATCATCTCATTTAGACAAGCAGAAGTGTGATTTTGAATTTATGCCCACACATGCGCAAATTGTTCAGGTCGAATTCATCATTATGTAGGCTCAAGAAGCCCAATGGATGCATCTCTTCATCCATAATGAATTGTATAAATACAAGAGACCTCACACCTCATTTGGCACATTCATCACTCACACATTCTTCTCTCTCTTCATCAGATTGGTTCATATAACTATTGGGCAGCCTCACACATGTGGTAAGGAGGACATTTTTTTTGGGCATAATTACAAGCTGACATTTCAGACTTCAAAGACAAGTTTGACTAGCGTTGACAAAGGAGTTGTTGACCAATTTGACTGTGTTTTGAAGGTCAAAGGTTCAATTTTTCTAGGCCACATTGTTGGGCACAAAAACCGAGAAATTATGGGTTGTTTGACTTGTGATGACTTTAGGGTTGACTTTTGTTTGACCGTAGAAAATTACAACAATTTTCTCTCTCCTTTGATTGAGTTTGACCAAGTTGTTTTGGGCTAAATTCATCCTCCTGACCAGACCAGTTTTGACTAAGGAAGATTGAGTTGCTTTGGGGACGATTTGGTGTTGTTTTGACCAGCGTTGACTTTATGCTTAGGGATGAAGTTTGGTTGCAGTTGATTGCATAAATTTACAAGGTTGTTTTGACTTTGTATTGGGCAATTCAATTTGACTTTTGTAATCTATCTCTCTTTGGTGGACTTTTGATTTAATAATAAGAAGAATTGATCAAAGGGTTACCCCCACATTGGGGTTTTTCCCTAACATCTGCCAAATCTGGTGTCCTCTTGTCTTGGCTTGTCTTCTACACTTTGTTTCATGTTCTATCAGCTTTTACTGTTAATGTGATTATTGTGATTACTATTGGACTACCTTGAACTATTTATTTGCAGCTCCTTAGCTTAGAGATAATAAGTATGGCCCATCTAGATTTCTTCTATCGCAAAGTGATATGATCTAATAACATATATATAGATATATATAATAATATATATATATATATATATATATATAAATATATTATATATATAGATAATATATATAATAGTATATATGTATATACTATCTCAATAAATAAAATAAATTTATTTAATTTTCAACTCTAACCTCTTATGAATAATAATAATATTAATAAGTGGTAAATGTAATAATTCTTATAAACAGAAATAGATTTAATATTACATCAATGGTAAGCAGTATAGTTTTTATATATGTTAACATACCTTTAGTATATAATTCTTGTATATATTTAGGTTCTAATTTATTAAATAAATACTTATTGTGTTTAATTACCTTGAAATTATTTATTTTATTATTGTTTTTGAAATTACCTTTGAAAATATTATTATTTTTTGGAATAAGAATAGGTAATTTAGTTATGTAACCCAAATTACTTCTTATAAAGAAATCACTTAACCAATTAATGAATGTATAATAACCATTAGTACTATTTTATTATTATCTTAATGTTATTTAATTAGGTAAATTACTATTAATTATACCTAATTTTTCTAATTTTCTAGAAATAGATTATTATATAATTAATTAATATTATAAAAGAAATCATTCAAACTATTAGTTAATTTTGAATAACCATTAATATTAATTTATTAATAACCTAATGTTATTCGATTAAATGAATCACGTAAGTTTCTAGTCAACACACCTAATTTCACTAATTTCTAGAAACAAAATAATAACAATGTTAAATTTATTAATTTAAGTTGGGCTAGGTCTTAGGGTCAAAGTTAGCCGTTGGAGTCTCTGCTCAGTCTATTTAAATTGCTAGGCCAGATCTGGGTCTTCAACTTGTCCTGACGATGAACCACACTAGTTGGTTTGAAACGCGTCGACAAAGGCCATTTTTATGTGATTCACGCAGAAGCTATTCTTATAACTATGACAGATCACAGAAGTCTCAATTCTACTACTATTGGACTGTTAAGGAACATTGAAGTAAATTGTGATAAGCATAGAACATACCATTGTTAACTAAAATTAACATGGTATTAGAGCCCAGGTGAAGACAAAGCCCAAGCAAGAGTGAGAAAAGCAATCACTAAGGAAAGATGTTGGACAAGAATATTGGTCTAGCTGCAATGACGACTATATCATACTTCAAATTCAAGGACAAATCCGACTATCATGCATGGAATATGACTTTGGATTTGACTTTGGAAGAGAATGATGCTATGGACTATGTAAATACAAGAAAGGTGAGGTCAAAGCTAAGAAAATAATTTTAAACTCCATTTAAAAGCATTTGGTTGCCCATATTTTTGATTTGGAAAAATTTAAGGAGATGTACGATAAGCTGGTTGGGATGTTCAAAGTAAATAGTGCATTCAAGTTATCTTTCTCAAGAACACGTTGAAAGACATAAAGATGGATAGAGGAGAGTCCATTCAATCCTACTTCATGAGAATTACCAAAATCAAGAATTATCTTCTATCTATTAGAGAAGTTGTTGGTGACAGTGAGCTCACTCCTATTGCACTTGGAGGTCTTACAAGAGCATGGGATGTGGTTAACACCACCATCCTCGAAAATGACAGGATTCTGGGTTTTGATGAATTATTGGCTAGATTCACTGAAGAAGAAATAAGGATGATGGAAAGAGATATGCCCTCAAATGGAAATGATCCTACTGCTTTCTCCGCTCATGCTAAAAGGAAGAACAATTTTGGACCAAGGAGACAAGGCCAAGGAGACAAGTCAGGATTGAAGGAAGGAAAGAAAGGAAGATGCTACAATTGCAACTAGTTTGGCCATTGTGCTAGAGAGTTTCCTCACAAGAAGGATACTCCAAAGGATGATGACAACAACAACCACAACAACTACAAATGCAATGGAAATCAAAGAAACACCAATTTCAACAACAAAGGAAAGAGGAATGCTCTCGTTGCTTGATATGGAAGTGGTTGTCATCCCAAAAGATACAGAAATTCCTGGTATGAGGAAAGTAATGTTGTAGTAAAACAAAATGAATTTTATCTTATTTCCTCTTTATCTACTGCCTCTCCTCCAGATAAATTGGATCATTGGTTGATTAATAGTGGAGCCTCAAGGCACTTCACTGGGTACAAAGAGGCCCTCTCAAATTTGGTTGAAAAGAATACTAACTTGCAAATCATACTTGGAGATAATGCCACCTATCTTGTGAAAGGAATAGGAATTGTCACTCTTCACTTGAATCAAGGTCAAAGCATTCATCTACAAGAGGTATTGTATGTGCCCGATTTAAAGAAGAACCTGGTATCTATTTGTGTGATGGAAGATAAAGGCTTCAAGGTAGCATTCATTGATGGAAAGATACGTCTTTGGCAAAGAAACCCTAAAAATGCATTTACACTTGGATTTAGGGTTGATGGTCATTATCAAGTTAGAGGAAGTCCTTCGGTAGCCATGTCTTGTGACACGTCTCTTCAATCTGAATTGTGGCACCAGAGATTTGCCCACCTTCGTTACAAAGCCTTACCTGGGGTAAGGAAGATGGTCATAAGTATGCTTGATTTTAACATGAATCATGAAGGTGTTTTCCAGGGTTGTGCAGTTGGGAAACTTACAAGGGGACCATTCCCCTCAAGCGAAAGTCAAACTTCTGATATTCTTCAACTGGTCCATTCCGACCTATTTAGTATGTTGCCTGTAACATCATTAGGAGGATACTTATATTATGATATTTTTGTGGTTGACTTCTCTCACAAAACATGGATCTATTTCTTGAAGAAGAAGGATGAAGTATTCAAATGCTTTTGTTCTTTCAAAACCTTGGTGGAGAATCAAACATGGAAGAAGATCAAAATATTGAGGGTTGACAATGGGACTGAATATGAATCAAAGGAATTCAATTACTTTTGTAGAGAATTTGGGATTAAGAAAGAGACAATCGTTGCATACACTCCTCAGCAAAATGGAGTTGCTCAAAGAAAGAATCGAACGATCATGGAAGCCACCCATGCCATGCTTCATGACCTAGATCTACCATAATTCTTATGGGGAGAAGATGCAAATATTGTCGTATATGTTCAAAACATATGTCCACATCAAGCATTGAATTTGAAGACACCATAATAAGTTTTCACTGGTAAGAAACTTGATGCTTCTCATTTTAGAATATTTGGTTGTCCTATGTATTTTTATGTGCCTAAAGAAAAGAGAAACAAATTGGGAGAATGCAGGAAGGAACTTTTGTGGGCTACAGTGAAAACTCAAAGGCATATATAATTTGTGCCTGGTCAACTAGATGTGGAAGTAAGCCATGATGTTACATTCGACGAAGACATTGCTCTTGGGAAATCCAGAGATCTCCCCATTCCAGGAAAAGAAAATGATGATGCTACAGGAAAGCAGGAAGAAGCTTCATCTGATGAGCCTATGCTCGATGTTGAAGGTCCAATGGGTCCCATTGATCCACCTCCTAGTGATCCCTCTACCTCAAGGAAAAGACCGTTATGGCTCAAAGACACTCTCAAAAATACTGAAAAACATATTGCTCCAAGAGGGACATTTCGTGAAAGTAAGAAGCCCACCAGGTATTGAGGGTACCTTGCTGGTATGAGTATTATTGTTCAATATGAGCCTTGTATGTTCGAAGAAGTTGTGAAACACCAAGTATGGAAGGATGTGATGAATGAGGAGTATAAATCAATCTTGAAGAATGATGTCTAGGATGTGGTTCGTAGACCCAAGGACAATTCTATGGTCACCTCAAAATGGCTTTACAAAATCAAACATGGAGTTGACGGGAGTGTTAAAAAATACAAAGCCAGGTTCGTTGCTCAGGGCTTCTCTCAAAAGGAAGGGGTGGACTATGATGAAATATTTGCACCAGTTTTCTGATATACTATTACCCGTTCAATTATTGTTCTTGCTACCTCTCAAGGATGGAACCTACACCAAATGGATGTTAAGATTGCTTCGTTGCATGAGTCGCTTAAGGAGGAAGTCTACTTGGAACAACTTGAGGGGTTCGAAGTATATGATCAAAGGACTCACATATGCATGTTGAAGAAGGCCCTCTATGGGTTGAAGAAAGCTCCCAAGTCTTGGTATGAGAGGATTGATAGCTATCTTATGAAATTGGGATTTACAAGGAGTTATGCTAACCCTAACCTATATTTCAAGGTTGAAAATGGCAGGCCTCTCATCCTGGACCTTTATGTGGATGATCTCTTTCTGGCAGGTGCATAACCTCTCATTTATCAATGCAAGAGGGAGTTGGCTTTTGAGTTCAAGATGAAGGGCCTAGGACTGATGCACTACTTCCTAGGCCAGGATGTCTGGCAAAAGCCAGGTGATATTTTCCTTTCTCAACAAAAATACATTGTGAAGCTGCTCGAGAGATGTGGGATGGTGGATTGCAAGTTTGTATCTACTCTGATCAAACTCAACTTCAAGAAGCTACGTGGAAGTGTTGTTGGGCCCGAATTGGCAAATCCTTCTAAATATAGACAACTTGTGGGGGCCCTGATGTTCGTGGTAAACTCTCGTCCTGACATATGCTTCGCTATGAACACATTGAGTCAATTCATGGTCAAGAGTCATCACATACATTGGATTGTTGTTAAGAATCTCTTGATATATCTCCAGGGAACACTCTATTATGCACTGAGATACACTACCAAGAATTTGAGGCTGCATGGATATACAGAGGTTGACTTAGCTGGCAGTTTGGTGGATCGTAAGAGCACATCTGGATGTTGCTTCTCATTAGGGTCTGCTTCAATTTCTTGAATGAGCAAGAAGCATAAATTGGTTGCACTAAATACCACAGAGGCCGAATACGTTGCAACTAATATGGCCTGTTGTGAAGTTGTTTGGTTGAGGAAGCTCTTTAGTGAGCTATTTGAGCATGTGTTGGATACCATCGTGATCTTCTACGACAAATAGAGTGGAATTCACCTTTTAGAGAATCCCATGTTCCATGACCTCTCCAAGCACATTGATATCAGGTACCACTTTATCCAATATATGGTACAATGGGGAGCAATAAAGCTTCAACACATCATAATTGATGAGCGGCTCGCAGATATTGTTGTGCAGGCAATCCTTTCTGTGGACAGAAACACCCCCTCTAGTCCTATGGGAGGATCTAGCAACTACAGAAAACAACTACATGCAATCTTTCCTAATTCATACTAGAAAATACAAAGGAGGATAGATCTCCTACATCTCTATGATGTTAATACCCTTGATGTCGACCTTGACTCTTTGGCTTCCAAGCTCACGATCTCCTCTTCACTGGTGTAGATGAGTGCCTACAAGAAAGTCAAGTGGAGACAACAAAACTATACAAAGCATAACATTTTCGAATACAAATTATGTAACAGATCAAGGAGGATTACAATAAATGGACAATAATTAACACATTTATGAAAAGCAAACACATATTGTATTATTAATAAATGAAAAATGGAGCATTACAACCAATGAAGCCTTGATGTTGGAAGCCTCCTTCAAGTGAGATTCCAAGTCCAAGCCTTAACCTTCAAACACCTCTCTCCTTTGCAAATGGGCAACAATTGGGCATAATTCAGCAGTACGATGGAAACCAACCATTAGTGGAAGGTGGGAAATTCATTTATAGGGAACGAGGGGGAGTTGCGGATACATAAAAAAAGGGATGAGTTCCACATCTCAAAGGAGAGATCCATGGAAGTAGGATCTATGGCCAGGAATGGGATGTCTCGTTCCAATCTTCATTCACTTGAAACCACATCATCATTCTCGAGCTTTATAGTAAGAGAAGCTTCTCCTCCATTTTGGGAAAAACTGACTGAAGAGGACCAACGTGGATTTTCCGTATAAAAGTAGCACTGACAGCATTAGTTACTTGCTATGCAAAATGTTACCAGCACAGATTTGCCTGATAAAAGTAGCACTGGGCTTGTAAAACAAGGTTTTTGACAAGCTCTTCAGAATGATTTCAAGCCAAGTTTTCTTCCATTTCTTCAGGGATGTTCCAAACATATTTCATGGTGAATATATTGTTTGTGACAATTTTTATCACTTTGCGACACTTTTGACATTGACGACTCAAAGTGTGACACTTAAGGATATGAGACTGGGAGTGTGACAAAATACTATATAATAGATACCCCTTAAAGCATGAAGTCGGAACAGGAAGTGATGGCTGAAATGCTTTATAAGCAAAGGCGAGGACTTAGAGAACCGCCCTAACGAGACTTGTAAATCAAACATAATACAATATATTTGACATCTATGATGTAAGTATGCTTAAAGTGTAAGCATCTAACAATACATGGATCCACGGCATGGACACAACCATCCATATACAAAAGGATTATGTTTACAATCATGAATACTTAATAACTCCAGAGAGCCTGGATTTATCAAATGAAACCCAGGGTTTTCATCTCTTCCTCAATCCTGTAAGAATTTACAGGGTAAGTTCCTCAGACAGAACACCAAAAGGACACCGCTCACAAACAGATCACAGATCAATACACTAGTATTTTGACGTGGTTAAAACCCTCAGAGAGGGAAATAGTCCACGGCCTGCGCCAACGTGACTACTACAGGCAATTTATTAATAAAAGAATGAAAATTTACATAAGCTTCTCTCATGCACGGTTAACCTACAAATGACCCTCCATGCGCTTTAAATAGAATTCATGGACCAATCGGGTGTCAAGCACGGATCAAGTGTCGGTAATACCGAGGAGAGAATGAACCGTCGGATCACTACATATCGTGACCGTCGGATTGTAAGTTACAAAATGTACAACGGTAAAGAAACACACTTTACCTAACTCTATACCTAACTCTATACTAGACCAAGTTGAACTTAACTATTTCCTATGTGTCGGAATATCCTAACATCCCCCCTTAAGAACAACTTGGGATAGGATTGAAGGATTTACAAATATGACACAATAGGAGAAGGAAGGAGGCACTAGAGCCTATCCCCCCTTAGTGACAACTTCCTGAACTCCAAGCATATATCGAAGTTTAGTGAACTTCGCCTCTGTGAGAGCCTTTGTGAAGATGTCTGCAACCTGATCATCTGTTGAACAATATTGCACTTCAAGAACATGGTCATGAATGAGCTTTCTGATGAAGTGCATGTGAAGTTCAATGTGTTTGCTGCGCTGATGCTGAACTGGATCTTTGCAAAGCTGAATGGCACTTTGATTATCACACCAAAGTGTAGTCGGATGCTGCTGCTCAAAGCCCAATTCTGATAGGATCTGACGAAGCCACAAGGCTTCCTTACTAGCTTCCACGGCACCACGATACTCTGCTTCTGCTGACGAAAGAGAAATGGCAGCCTGTTTCTTACAAGCCCATGTAATAGGTCCTGAACCAAGAGTGAAGACATAACCGGCAGTAGACTTCCGATCATCAGGGTCACCAGCCCAATCAGAATCAGTGAAACCAACTAATAGAGGAGCTGCTTTGGCACTGTAATGAATCCCAAACTGTACTGTACCTCGAACATAACGAAGTATTCTTTTAGCTGCTTTCCAATGACTTTCACGGGGGTTTTGCATAAAACGAGCAACAAGGCCAACAGCAAAGGAAAGGTCAGGACGAGTATGGGTTAAATACAAGAGTTTTCCTACAAGTTGACGGTATAAGGTAGCATCAACTTCAGGAGAAGTACAAGAGACTGGAAGTTTGACTCCAGACTGAAAGGGAGAAGGAGCTGGCTTACAATCTTCCATGTGAAAATGACGAAGAATATCACAAGCATACTTGGACTGGGAAAGGAAAATACCCTCCTTGGATTGCAAGACTTGAAGACCGAGAAAATAGTGTAAGTGTCCTAAGTCTGTCATTTCAAATTTCTTTTAAGGCTGGACTTCACATGGTTTATAAGGTTGGGATCACTACCAGTAAGAATAAGATCATCAACATAAAGAACAAGGATGATAAGAGAGTTGCCCACTTTCTTGGTGTAGACAGTATTGTCATAATAACACCTAGAAAAGCCAGATTCTAAAAGAAAGCTATCCATTTTGGCATACCAAGCCCGAGGAGCTTGCTTGAGACCATAAAGAGATTTCTTAAGTCGACATACAAGTCTGGAGTCTATTTGGATGAAGCCAATGGGTTGTTCCATATAGATTTCTTCATGCAAGTCCCCATGCAAGAAGGCAGATTTTAACATCCATCTGATGGACTTCCCATTTTAAAGAGGCAGCAAGGGAAAGAACAAGGCGGATAGAGTTCATTTTGGCAACAAGGGAGAAGGTTTCAGTGTAGTCAATGCCTTCAACCTGTGAAAATCCCTTAGCAACAAGACGAGCTTTATGTTTATCAACTTTCCATTTTATTTTTTATTTTAACTGAAGCTGAAGATGCTGAAAGTAAGTGTTCCAAATCCAACCAAAATACGAATCTCACCGTGCTAATAAATGGGTTGTAGTCGAACATGGTAGAAACCACCTAATTACCAACCAATGATGTAAATCGTTAACAGGGCACAAGAGAAACCACCAATGATGATGATGGCTCTCAAGGTACAAAAACACGATCCACGAGTGTGAACAATGAAGCTAAAGTCGAACACTCATAGAATCATTCGATCGAAGGCTAGTGATGTGAACCTATCATCGAATGCAAAGAAACAACCATTGAGGCATGCAAGCTCCAAGGTACTAAAAGGGAGTTTCTAGATCATATTCCCAGATAATGAGTTGGAGTCGACAGGAAGTGATCCATCGAAAGAGGTCCATAATGTTTCCCACATGATCGACACGAAACATAGGATTTTGCAGAGTTGCCAAGAGTGATTCAGGATTGTTGCAAAAAAATTCAAACAAGGTATAAGTAATTTGAATTTGCAGATAGGACTTCTCTTGAACATATCGACGACATGACTCTGGAATTTGGCAGCATTTGACTCAAAATAGGATTAGAGGTCATGGTGACAATTAGTTATGATCAAATGAGAGGAAAATGGATTTCCCAAAACCGGTTAGCCAAGTGACAAAGTGAGGATGCCCCAAACCCGACACGATATACAGAGAAGTGTTATGTTCAAGAGCGACATACTACCTTTCATATAAAATACAGGATATATGTTTCTTTCCATTTTCCCCCACTATTTCTAGCGAGTACCTCTTTATTTTTAATCTCAAGCTTGAAAAGGATACCATATTCTTATCGTATAAGTTCATCCTTTGGATGAATCAATCCTATTATTTTTAACGAGCCCTAGGAAGGAGTAGCTCGGTCTCATCATGGTGACAAGTCCTTTGTCATTTCAGTCTTACGAGTCTGTTAGAGGGGTAACTCGACATCTTTTTCATGTTTAGAGAGTTTGAAAAAGAGGTGAAAAGAAAACTCCAGATGTCCCTTTTCATAAATAGTCCCTTAAGTCCCAAAAGGTAGAAAATAATACTCAAGAGAACCTCTTGGCCATGTTCGACTAAGTTATTCCTTTTTCGTAACTAGTCTATCTCAATCCAGAAAAGGGTTAAACTTATCCTGAGTGGACATCTTTTCATTTACTTTACAAGTTCTAAAAGGCAAGTGCTTGAGAATCTTTTCATATTTTGAGAGTCTGAAATGAGCTAAAAGAGGACTCCTCTTCGAGGAATGAGTGGTATAGAAGGATAACAACTGGTTCCGGTGATGATGGAACTACTCAAAACATGTAAAGGTCAAAAGGCTAGCTAATAAGACCACTCATCGTAGATGTTCCCCAAGCAAGGGTAGAACAACCAAGTGAAAGTGTATGATCGACCAAAGAGATGGTGACGATGGAATGGAAAAACCAAGGCTCATCTAGCAAAATAGGATGATAAAAATGACAATCATGAGAGGTAAAGTAGAAATGGTTTCATTTTTACACAAGCTTGAAACATGGGAAACCATGCTTGAGGATACTTGAAGATGATTTCATTTTTTCACAAGCTTGAAACATGAGAAAAAACTATGCTTGGATTTGGTTTCATTTTTACACAAGCTTGAAACAGAGAAAAACTATGCTTGAGATAAGTTTGTATGCCCCCAGCATAATGACTCAATTCAAGGTACATGCCCCCCAAACTTCATTTCATTCACCTAAGTAGACTATTGGTTACTAACAGGTGGATGGAATGAAGGTTCATTTACGAGATCAAGTGAAAGACTCGACTGAGAATTTACGAGACTAATCAAAGACTCGAAATGGAACGGGATGTGTTTCGTTTTCTAACGAGCTTGACACAGGAAAATAACCATGCTCGTGACACCTTGTTTCATTTTTTAAAAATCTTGACACAAGTAAAGGAACTCTACTTTGACACCTTGTTTTCATTTTTTAAAGAGCTTGACACAAGACAAGGAACTCTGCTCCAACACCTTGTTTCATTTTTTAAGGAGTTTGACACAAGACGAGGAACTCTGCTCCAGGAACCTTGATTCATTTTTTTAAGGAGCTTGACACAAGACAAAGAACTCTGCTCTAAGAACCTTGATTCATTTTTTAAGGAGATTGACATAAGACAAAGAACTCTTCTCCTAGAACCTTGATTCATTTTTTAAGGAGTTTGACCCAAGACAAGGGACTATTCTCCGTACACCTTGATCATGGCCCAGAATAAGCCATGGATTCCAAGAGGTTCTCATCAGATGGGAGAACAACACTCTGGAAGGGATACATATCAAGGGATCTAATGAAAAGATCAGGATCCAATGCCCTCTGTACATGATGCACCATATCACTGACTAGATCATCAGCAGACATGGGCATGGAACATGTGACCACATAATTAACCTGTGGCGGGGGTGATACCACTTGCATACAAGGACCATTTAGGGAATATGGTTTATTGGGAGCCAAATTAGGACCAACAAATGAAAGCTAATCAGTGGTCACAATTCTTCCTTCATGCGAGAAACATATTACTCGAAAGAGACAAGAGACAAGAGCCCCCATGACATAAATATAGTCACAACCAAGGAGTAAATAAAAATCCAAAGGGCCTTGGATAACCATCACATCGATATAGACGATCTTTCCTCCCAAATTAATAGGCAACTTAGGAAGAATCCCTAATAGTTGATTGGTTCCTTTTTTAAAATCCAACATATTTTGGGTAACATGCACAAGTTGTGGAGAACCTAAAGCTTTCCAAGTAGTTGAGTACAAAATACTAACCGATGCGCCTTCATCTATGATTGTGCCAGGTACGACCACATTATAAGCATGTACGATGATATGGAAGGGCACATAAGGAGGAAGTCGATATCTTGTAAGTCAACTCCAATCAAAGGAAGTGACCATACTACTTAGAGGGGGTGCCATGGGAATGGGAGAACTACCCCCTTACATTATGGGAATGGGAGGATCACCCCCCTGTATCGTGGGAACGGGAGGATTGCTCCCCAATTCATTGGAAACTAAAGAAATAAGAAGAACATGAGCAGTACGAATTTCACTCTTTATGGGAAAGGTACAATCAATTGAAGGTAGAGTCGAGTCAACCATTTTCTCAACCAAGGGTTAGTTGGGAAAGGGCTCATAGGATTCACATTCAGAGAGAGTGGGATTGACTAGAGATGAATTCTTATCAATCACTTGATCAACTAGTGGAGGATAAGGGGAAAGATTTCAATAACCAGTCGGAAGACGAGGTTGAGCAAATGTAAGGTTGTCCAACACTTTTAAGGCTTCATCCATACAAGGATAAAGGTGAATAGGATGATTCCCTTCACATAACCTACAAGGCAATTTCACTTTACCCTTTTTCCCATGGACCTTACTATCATTAGTTTTGTCACCAACATGATCTCCAGAGGTTGATGACGAAGGTCGATGTGAGCTTGCAGACCTCACTTCTAATATATTAGGAATACCAGGACAATCTCTAAGATGGTGGTCACACTTACATAACCTGCAAGGGAACTTCACTTTGTGGGGCTGATTAGAAGGTTTCTCCACACTAGTTGCATCTGTAGCAATGGTTTCTTGGCTGCCCCCTTGCTTATTTTTCTTCTTCTTAATCTTCCTTTTCTTATTCTTCTTATCCACCTGGTTACTACCTTGCGGGATTTCACCAGACCAAGAGGAAGAAGGCCAAATGGAAGAATAAGAAAAGGACAAAGAGGCAACTTTAGAATCAACTAGTGGTTGATGTTGTTCAAGTGGAGGAGAACTCAGTTGAGAAGTATTTTGGACATTCGGGACCATAGGGGTCGAAAATAACCGAACTGGCAAACTAATGGTAAATCTGGGAAGGGACAACATTGCCATACGAGGAGCACCATTATTTCCAAAGGAAGGAAAAGGACCAAGATTCCCATCAGAGAGGTTTCCTTGATTGGTGGACTCAAGAACTGTTGCCATTAGTCTCAACCTAAGATCTACTGATCTAGCTGGATCTTCAGATACAATGGCATGGAAAAGCTCAAAAATCAAAATGCTCAGAATGAAGTCAACTCCGGACCAAAGCGTAGATCTCGTCATCCTAATTCCAACGATGCGAACAACACTTCAATCGAAATCCGAATGGTGAAGTTATCGCGAAGAGAAGGTTGTTTTGTTTCTTAAGGAAATGAGGATTTTTTTCTTTAAAAATGGGTTTTAGCCTTAAAGGAAAAATCGCAATTGGAGGATTAATGGGGGCAGACTTAAGAAAGGCGCAATGGAACCCCGATCACCCATCTCTGATTAAATCGGATCGATGACCAGAGGGTGATCGGGTCGGAGCAAGGCTTTAAATATGTGTGTGTGTGTGTGTGTATCGGTGCAGGCGTAGCGATCGCTGATAAAACGATCAGCGGGATCGTTATCGGGACACCGGGGATATATGCGAGAGAGATGCCAACGTGATCGGCGATCGGCGGTCAATCATCCCTGTTAATCAGGACTGTGCACCCAGCAATACGCTGATTGCGATATCGGGCTAGGACCCGATAAGAATATAAGTTCGATTTAATAAGTTTTGAAGTCCGGGTAAAAGGATTTAGGGACAACATTGCCATATGGGGAGCACCATTATTTCCAAAGGAAGGAAAATGACAAAGATTCCCATCAGAGAGGTTTCCTTGATTGGTGGACTCAAGAACTGTTGCCATTAGTCTCAACCTAAGATCTACTGATCTAGCTGGATCTTCAGATACAATGGCATGGAAAAGCTCAAAAATCAAAATGCTCAGAATGAAGTCAACTCAGGACCAAAGCGTAGATCTCGTCATCCTGATTCCAACGATGTGAACAACACTTCAATCGAAATCCAGATGGTGAAGTTATCGCGAAGAGAAGGTTGTTTTGTTTCTTAAGGAAATGAGGATTTTTTTCTTTAAAATGGGTTTTAGCCTTAAAGGAAAAATCGCAATTGGAGGATTAATGGGGGCAGACTTAAGAAAGGTGCAGTGGAACCCTGATCACCCATCTCTGATTAAATCGGATCGATGACCAAAGGGTGATCGGGTCGGAGCAAGGCCTTAAATGTGTGTGTGTGTGTGTGTGTGTGTGTATCGGTGCAGGCGCAACGATCGGTGATAAAATGATCAACGGGATCGTTATCGGGACACCGGGGATATATGCGAGCGAGATGCCAACGTGATCGGCGATCGGCGGTCGATCATCCCTGTTAATCAGGACTGTGCACCCAGCAATACGCTGATTGCGATATCGGGCTAGGACCTGATAAGAATATAAGTTCGATTTAATAAGTTTTGAAGTCCGGGTAAAAGGATTTTTGCCTAATTTCAGTGCTTTCTCGGGATTTTTTGGTTTCAATGATAAAAAGGCCATTTTAAGGGGCGGTTATGCCTACCAATCCTTCCATGCCACCAGCCTCTATTATGAACCAGACTAGCCCCTATTTAAATGGGATTCTATCCAAAAACCCATTATAAAAATGTGATAATTGGAAAGAGCACGGAGGGAGGCATTTTTGCAACACATTGTTTTGTTGGTTGGAGGTCGAGAGTGTATTTTGTCTGTTGGGACAAGTTTTAGATGTTTTCAGCCCCTTTCAGTGCCACGGATACTTTGATGTTGCCCACTTCTCCATCTAAGGTTTCCATTGCACAGTCATCTTCCGGAATGGAGATGTAAGCCTCTTGTATGCAATTGATGATTGTAATTGTCTTCTTTTATGCCATTTAATATAAAGGCCTCCCCATTGTTGAGCAGGGCCCGGAGACGTAGTCCGAATTGGACGAACTCCGTTATCAAGCCTTGGTGTCTTATTTTGTGTCTTATATGTGTTTTCTTCTTCTTTTTTTGTGTGCACATTAAATTTCGATGATAAGTTACAATTTTATATGTGATTCTTTTCATAAATCTATAAGCGAAAACATCCAGGATCAAGTGGTATCAAAGCAGGGCTTCTTAGAAGTGAATTGCATGTTTGCATGCTAATAAGAGGCAGGCTTCAAAGAGGCGAAGGGGAACTAGAACCTTTCGATCCAGAAGCAGGCGTGCACCTCGAAGGAGAAACATGGAAGAAGATGAAGCTCATATTAAAGAGGAGAGAAATTTTAGAAAAGGCTTTCTATTCAATGGTAGAGAACATCAGTCAGCTCATTTTAAGACTGGAGAAAGCAGAAGAGAGGAATCCAGAAGGACAAGGTTCAGCACATGGAAATGGTGGAGAATAACCCCCTCCTTCTCCTTCTGGAAGTGATGGCTCTCCTTCCTCTCACCACCATAATCAAAGAAATCCAAAGGATGCATCTAAGAAATTTTTTTTTTTTTTTTTTTTTTTTAGATGTTAAATTTGATCTTCCTATGTTTAATGGTGAAAGTAACGCAGAAAAGCTTAACAATTGGATTAGGAAAATTGAGGTTTACTGCAGGATTTAGCAAATCGTAGAGGATGAGGCAAAGATCCAGCTGGCCTCTCTACGGTTGGGCAACACAACTCTCGTTTGGTGGGAGAGAAAGTTGCAGAGCAGTAATAATGTGGGTAAGCTCTTTTCCTCATGGTCTGATTTTATTTCTGTGTTAAAGGAACAGTTTTTTCCCTTAGGATACAAGCAGAAAGCTTTGATGAATTGGCAATATTTAAGGCAAGGCAAAGGGTAGGATGTTCACAGTTTTACAGAAGAATTTAGGAAGCAAGCACTAAATTCGAGTAT
>APFE030395306.1:0-15773 GCA_000404065.3 Pinus taeda
GACATTAGTTGCATTTACAAGTTTTCTTCCTTGTATTCTTATGTCGCCGGCTTTGATTTATCTTGAATACAGGTTGTCGAGTACCTGTTCAGGACAGGGTCCTGTGTTCAGCTTCACAAATCATATAGTCCGTTGTGTCAATGAATTTTTGCAACCAGATATTCTGATGGAGAAGATCCCTTATATTTAATTTCATCAATCATATCAGGCTGTCCAAGAATTATTACCTGACAAAGAAATATTCTGTCAGTACTGGAGACTTAGAAGGAGATATCCAAACAGTCAGTACTGGAGAGTAAGAAGGAGATATCCAAACAGTCTGGGGATTCAACACTGTTACACACATAGAGAACGATCCAGAAAATACCATAATGTGCGTCACGGATCTGCATTATTTTACAGATATATTATGGATGGAGATCATAAAAGAAGTCGGACAAATCTCAAGCCATTTATCAGAAATGGGCTTGGAGCACTGGGTATTTCATTTCTAAGACCACCAGATCTTGCCTTGCCTGGACTTTCCTCTCCTCCTGATAAAGGGAACGTCATTTTGCTCTTACAGTGGATAGATTATTTCACAGTAAACTGCCTTGAGACGTTCACTCAAGAGTTCAAAAGGAGCATAACCGAAAGAAAATGGCCCAAAACACATTGGGGTATCAATCTCCCAGCCTGTCTTTTTTATTCAATTTTGAATGGCAATCTATTGGTTTGCAGTTAAACGGCCTTCCCTTCATTGGTATTTCATTCTACGACAAACCCATTGATGATTTCAAGCGGGCTCTCCAACAGATGGGAGTGGTGGTTGAGTTTGGGAAAGGATGTTGATGTTATCGCCAAACATATCCAAATATCTTGAATACAGGCCGTTTGGGCTTTGGGAACCATTCTTTGAAAATATCATTGTGGGCTGCTTTGTGAGAATTGGGATAGGAATGTCAGTAAAAAATGTTGATGCGACAGACCCTGATAAAAACAATACAAGTTTGAGAACCGCACCACATACTAGTATTTGAATTGTTTCTGGGGTAGCGAGAGTAGTGCAGCAAGATGGCAGATGGCTAGGGTGTTTGATTCACCTCCACTTGAGAAAGATTTTTCAGATTGGGAATGGGAAGTAGAACGCATTGATGGTCGGATGATTAGCCGAGCAGAAGTTGAGGAAAAATGAATGCGCTAAAAAAGATAAATCAATTTGTGTATTCTGCAGAAACTGTAAAACAAATGTTGCAAGAAAAGAAGTTGGCTTCCAAAAGGCCATCGAATGTGGCTGCTGAAAAGGACAGGGTTAGAAGAGAGATGGATCTGGCGAAGAGCAGGCATGATTATTCAGAAGTTGAGAGAATTAAAGTGAGATTTAAGGAACTAGAAGTCCTTTCTCTTCAGAGCAAAAGCAAGGATGCAAAAGCCTTGATGCTAGCAGAAATGAATAAGAAAAACAAGGCTGAAAATTTCAAGAACGCTTCTGAGATCAAGCCTCTAAACCTTAATCTTAAAGCAGGTGAAGCAGGGCATGATCCTTTCACTCGGCGTTGGACTCAATCTCAAAATTATTATGATACAAAGGCAAAGGTTGCTGAAGACAACACTGATGCGAACAAAGAGGCAGATGCAGCCAAAATAGAGGAAGCCATAGCAATAGAAACTGCTGAGGATGATGGAAAGCTTGTCGACAGTGATGCTTCTGTATCAGAAGATGCAAAGGTGTATTCTTTGCATGATTTTGAACTCCCAAATTCACTTGCTGGACTGCAGAAGTATGGGGGTGCTCAAGGGGCCCCTTTAGCTTTTATGGCTAGAAAGCAGAAGATTGAGTCAACTTGTGGAGTGCAAGTTCCTAGCAATGATGGAAGGAGGCATAGTCTGACATTAACTGTGAATGATTACAAGCGTAGAAGAGGCCTGTTGTGAAAATAAATAATGATATTTTCTTTGCTTGTTGGTTTCCCCATTTAATTTTTATATGAAAGATTCAGAAATTTCCTTTTGCGATTGCCATAAACATATGCAGAAAAGCCTTAAAGTGAACATTTTTGTAAATTGTTTCAAATTCTATATGTAGTGTGCCATTATAGGCACTTTAAAACACAACTGCAATAACCTAGTCAACCAAGGATTGTCTTTTAACAGTAGCAAGATCATGGATTGTTGGCAGGCATGAAATCAACAATGTGTTAGAAATATAGGCTGTATTTTCTTGACATCTAAAGTTCAAGGGTGTTTTTTGTCTCAACCATTCTGCTAAAAATTGGTATATAATGTTTCAAAAGGATTCCTTTCCTCTAAGTAATGCTATTCCACTGCAAGTTATCATGCAGTTGGTGAAACATGGCATTTTATGTTGTTTGAGATTGATGTTGAGTGATGCCTTTTTCTAGATTATTGTTGAAATATGTAGTGTTTTTCAGATTCATGTAATAAAAGCTATGTTTTATTAATTTCTGTTGTTGTAGTATAGTTTGCTTAAATGCTTTGAGTTGTGGTTGTTTTGTTGTGCTTAGTTGTTTATTCTTGCTTTCGATTGATTGCAATTCTATCTAATAAGCAACTATCTTTTACATGGTAGAAAAGTTTGGCTGAATCGAGGAAAACATTTGAAAATCTAGAAGAACTTTGGTACAGCCAAATAATTTGGTTCAGTTGGGATTCGTATAGTCAATCTCTTGTTTCTCCAAAACTGAACCAAACCAAATTCAATTTTAACCCAAAAAAATCATCTTCCCAAGAAACCCTAAAGAATTCTTAAGAAAATGCATTTTAACTTTCAATCCACCAATGAATATGTTATTTGCTCATTTCTTCTCCCTGTCTCGCCAATTCCTGTCACTACTACCTCGTTTAGGAGCTAGCCATGGGAGATTTCAGGAGACTATGTTGCTGTTGATGCCTAGAGAGGTTTGTCTATTATGTTCATGTGTGAAGTCTCGAGGAGACTACATTTGTAGTTGGGACATTGTTGCCTGCACCTTAAAGGCCTTCTTAGACCTTCATAAACAAAGTTACACTCAAATGAAGCATGCCAACCGAGCCAACATACTAAATAAGTAGCTTCCACTAGGTATTTAGTCATATATTCTCTGTTTTCTATGTGCTTATTTAATTTTTATTTTTCAACTTGAAAGGGTGTACCTAATGTCTGTGTGACCTGCATTATCAAAAGTAGAATCACAACACACGCAAAAAAATACATACGCCCACCAAGCACAAGAAAATAGTGTGATGGCTATCAACTTTTTTAAATCAAACTTGTAATAATCTTAATCATAAATCTAATGTTCTTTAGAGAAGACCTGCTACTCTAGTTTTTGCTGAGTTTCGTAAGTTTATAGTCTATGATAAGGAAATACATTTTTTGAAGGGATTGCATTAGAAGGCTCAACGGACCTTTGAGAATTTTTGTAGGGGTTTATGTTATCCAATCATTAAAATTTTTGATAAAATTAGTCTGGACTATCCACATACCTATTTTTTTTCAATAAATTTGAAGAAGTGCATGTTTTTGCTTTAATAATATGTATACTCCTGAATTTTCTGAACTGTAGTTTTGTGGGCCAAATGTTTTCTGTATTGTATGGTATCCACATTTGAATTCAGATTCTATCTTGATAACTATCATTTCTTAGTATGTTTTTATAAATATATTGCATTGTAAGTGTTCCTTCTCTTCTTACATTGGACAAGAGAATACGACTATCTTTGAGAATGTGAAGTTGTTGAAGATGCAAAAAATCCCTTGCTTTACATGAGCCAACTTGACCTTCAATAGAAACGTTGTTGAACACAATGAGAAGTTTCATGTTTCTTTAGAGAGCATCCCAAAGGCTTCTGTAATTCCTGCATTGTTTTGGTTCATGCCTTGCTGAGGAATCATTGAGACTCATCATGGTTTTGTGGTCCAATAAGAACCTATTCAATACTCACCTTCATTGACTATATTAGCCAGACACAAACCCTGTCAAAACTCTCAAGCCAGTAGGGCTCGGGCACAATGTTAGTTCCTCAATACAGTGATCAAAGTCTGTCATCAACATTACAATTGTCTTCACGCATCCTTTTTCTAAATGAATCTATATTACATGCGCTTGAAGAACTAGCTTTGAAGTCTCTATTCTCCGGCAATGTTCAGGTCTAAGTTCATGTAGGCAATTCTATGTTGAAATTATACTTGCATACCATAATCTTATATTGGTGGAAGACCGTTACTCAAATGTCTACCAAAAAGAGCACCCATTCTGACACACCACCTATGCAGAGGAAGAAGCCTCACAAGTGTTTGGGCTCCTTTTCTCTATCATGGATGGGGAAGTAGCCAAGAGTAAATAACTCTGCAGGCATGAAGTCCAATAAAAATAATGTATAAGACATATTTGACAACCAACAATTGCATCTAAAATGCAAAATATGTTCCCGAACTTTCAGAAAATGTGGAGTCCAGCAGAATGTGAGACTAGCACTATCATCGAAATTCAAACCAGATATGAATCTTTCAGTCTTACGATATTATGGGACAATAACATCACTGATATATGAACTATATATCAAGCTTTCAATCCTAAAATATAAGTGTTGGATGCTTCACTGCAAAGCCTAGAAGCCTTCTTTCAAATGTAACAACTGGATGATGCACAAAAGTTGATGCTAATAGAAATCCGTATGGAGCGACCAACCCTTAACATGGTGGTGGGCTCTTGTAAGAGAAGCCTTCTTTCAAATATAACAACTGAATGATGCACATAAGTTGATGCTAAAAGACGTCAGTATGGAGCGACCAACCCTTAACATGGCGGTGGGCTCTTGTACGAGACTTAGTCAACTCAAATTCACCTCCTACACAAACTTTGATATGCTTCAAGCAAGAAATGCAAGATAGGTTATACTTGAAGGGGAAAGCAGAGGAAATCATGAAGCAATGGATTCACGTAAGGCAAGTACCTGGTCAAAGGCATCAAACAATATTTTTGATGGCTTCAAGTCCATGGTGATGAACTTGGAAGTTCCTCGACACACTTCTCATAGGAATCTCAACCAAAATATCCAAAGAAAAATGGACTTGCTTAGTATAAATGCTTTGGAGAATGCTTTACAAGTAGCTCTCGAGTTTGAGGCCAAAGCTTCAGAAGAAAATGTACTAAGCCTCCACCAACTAAAGCAAGGTTCTCGAAGCCTTATCTTTTAGAACTGTCTCTATTAGTAACTCAGAGCAGCCTTTAAATCTGGGAAATGACAAAGGTAGGAAAAAGTATAGTAGTTATCATAAATATGCATGCATGATAACTACCGTGTATTGCTCAAAAATCTTGAATAACATAGAACCAGTGTTATTGGAACCAAACCGGAACTGGTGAAATCAACCGGTTCGATCTTTTTGACACCCCAACGGGTCTGGTTCGAGGTCTGGAACCGGAAATGGCCAGTTTGGTATTGCATTGGCTGGTTAGGTACCAAACTGGCCAATTCTGCACAATTTGATTAAAGATGTTCCAAACATAATTATTTTTTAGAAAAAAACAAGAATTTTTGAGTGGGGTGGCCTAGTATTCAAGCCTATGGCTTTAGTATTGCTTATGCAATTCATAACATTACCATGAAATGACTTTGGATGTTTGAGAGTAGTTCTGACCTCATTGAATTTCATATGGAGAAAGTAAAATTTTAGATCTCACTCAAAATTTAATAGACTTGACAACCTTTTTCAGTATTTCAAGATTGTGGGGATTGCCACATTTCCATTGGCTTTTGTTATGTATGAGGGTATGAACTAGTAATTAATCAAGAACACTAAGCTCTCTATGTACCTTAATGTTAGTGACATTGGTTGATGAACTCTTCTCTTAGAACCCTACTAAAAATGTACCCATCACTGAAACAAAATCTTGACTTGAGATGCTACTTTTTTTCCTATCTTATTTTAATGCTTAGAGGGTGATATTGATGATGGAGATCCTAATATAGAGAATGATTTTGATTATATGTAGGTATTTGTTGTAGCATGTTTTTTTTTTGATGCTAACGGTCATCTGGACCCTATTTGTTGATGTTTTTTTCGGTTTAGAGATGGATTGTACTACCCTGTTTGTTGATGTTTTTTCGGTTTAGAGATGGATTGTACTTGATGCCATTTTTGTTATTTGCTTCTATAGGACCTAGATAATGCAAGGGCCACACAATTTCCACTGAAGCATCAACTTGGGTTAGCCTCTATGTTTTGGATGATTACACAATAGATAAAATTGGCCAGCACTTATCAAAAATTCCATCTAGCCAGATAGTCGATGCTCAATCCTACTTTATATTTTCTAAGCACAACCAATAACTCCACGAGGATAACATGATCCCTATTTAGAAAATACACCGGCTGCCCGCTCAAATGGCTGGTACCTATAATCATAGCCCTGTATGGATAAAAACTGATGACTACGACTTACGTTGGCTCTACACATTGATGACAGTTTCTTTAGCTTTGCCAAAAATCATTGTACTCTAGTATAGACTAAATGGACACTAGAATTTCCATTATCCAGAAGATGGAATCTTACCCAACGTATTCACAAAAGTTGTTGCCAACCCACAACTGGTTGAAAATAATCTCCATCATCATAACAAACTTTATGCCCATAATATGCACAAATGGTAACACATGATACATCTCCCAAACCAACGAAGTCCAACTAAAGTCTAATCTGAGATGCTCCATTCTCAACACTTTATACATAAAAAAACTTGTCTGTAATCGGCCTCTCTTTGCACTTTTTGGGGCAATTGCTAGTTATATTAAGTTACTTGAAAAATCGGGCTCCTACAATGTATTTTAGGTATCAGAGGAGGGAAACAGTTATTTCCATTGATTGAGGAATCATTTAGGCAATTTCAGTCTTATAGAAAAGATTTGTGTTGGTTCAGCCTGAGCCCAAAACTTTTTCGTTTTCATCTAATTAATGAATGCATTAGGTTGACCATAACAAAATATCCATTTTCAGAATACACATTATCGTTCACCCTTGCTTTCAACAATGCCCATTCACATGTCGCTATGCTTCCCCACTCTATGCCTTACGGCGTTTCCTTTGCAACATAAGGTGCAAATGCTAGTATAACGATTTGTCAAAACATTATTATAAAGTTAGCGAAAAACTTCGATATAACATAACTTCGATGGCTTGTTAATTACTTTGTCCCAAGGCCCCATCGAAGCCTTGGAGCCTTTTTAATTACACTTAAAATTTCTTATTAATTTTAATGCCCGATGTCCCTTGTGGGCTTGTTGACCGCCGAGCCTTTTTTAATAAACTTTTGATATCACAAAACCCCTCATGCCCGAGGTTCTTCATGCCTCCGATGGGTTTGGTTATATAACACTTAACGTATATAAGATTTGTTTCATATAACACTTTAACGTATATAAGATTTTTTTTTCATTTTATTGAATATAATGTGGTTATAATATGAAATAATCTATATTATTATTTAATAATTTAATTAAATTAAATTTTTTATATATTTTGGTATATAATTTAATTAATTTGTAAATAAATTAACATATAATTGGTGTAGTTTAATTTAATCTAATTAATAGTTTATATATATATAATATAAATCAAGGAAATAATTATAATTAATTAATAGTTAATTAGAATTATTTAATTTAATTAGGATTGGATTTTTTTAATTAAATTTTTTGAATTTTAGTTTAGACATGCATTTTTCTAGAATTTTGATATTTTGATACTTCAATTTCAGAGAGGCATATCTCAAGATTTATTCAACCAAATGAAGCTTGTAACAGCTCTTTGGAAAGCTAAGATAGAGAAGAATAATCCAGGAAGGTTAATCTTAGTATATTCAATCATTTAATGACCATAAATCCAGTAGAAGACAAAGTAACGAATTTGCAACAAGAATTAGTTGTCTATTTTGATTTGGGACCTTTAGAAAATAGTTGTCAATAAGTTATTCCCAACAACACCCAAATGTTGATCTAATCCATTTGAAGCAATCATAGCACGAGAATTTCTTTAGATCTTAATTTATTTTTAATTTAACAATTTGTTGAGAAGTGGTTTGATTTCTATTTTGTGCACCAAATTTGTTTTGATCTCTAAATTTTGATTAGTTTTTTACAGATGAGCAGTTGGGGAGATGAGGAAGAGAAGACTTAGAACAATAGAATTGCACCAACAAGAGGGAAAGAAGAATTTTAGCTAATTAAAATTTGTTGGAGGAAATTTATTCTCCAACAGCTCTCTCGTTTTGATTTTCATTAGTAATTATAAATATGGCTTTTGTATAATTGGCAGGGGGTTCCAGATCTGAAGTTGGGGAGGAAATTCTCTGTAAAGAGAGGATTTTTTGCACTACTGTAGGGAGCAATATTTTTGTAGAGAATTACCTAGTTTGGACCAAACTTGTGTAGATTAAAAGAGATGTATTTAAGCTCATAAAATTTCATGATATAATGAAATTTTCTGAGAATTTAACACACTCAAAGGGTATGATCAGATCTTTAATTCTTGTACACTATTGTCAGAGATAGACGCTGACTGATGGCCTACACTTAATAAAATTTGAGGCAATTCTTGATCCAGATAAGTATATGTTTTTGAAGTTTTTCACTATTGTAAATTCATTTAATATATGCTTGTTTAAATCATTTGAAAACTATCTTTTAATGATGGATCTAATTGCCATCAAGTTAAATTATGAATTCGAATAGATAAACAAGACATACTTGTTAACTATTTAGCAAATTCACGTCAAGTTTATATTGGTTTTGATAATGATTGAATTATGAGAACTATTTCCTTAATGCAGTCATATATGTTTCAGTTTGAATTCATTTTATTTGAATTTGGAGGTATGAGCACCAGAGATCTAATGATTATTCATCAGATAGTTGAATACATATACTTGCTTGAACTAGTAATAATTATTGGAACTATTTCCCTGGTTTATTGACTTCATTTTTTGACAAATGCAAAGCCGGTCCAAATCCCCTTTTCACCTTGCTCTTGGCTAAGAGGGGGACTAATCCTTCTTTCAATCAAGATAGATTTGGGATTTATTTTTTGTTAATTAGAGTTGATTTACATTTAGCTTTAAATATTGCATTCTAGAAGTCATCTTACATAAGGGACAAACTTTAGAGTGGTTTGACTGAGCCATTAATTCATCTTAAGGTTCACTTTCTTGCATGAGCTCTGCAAGAGGGAGAATTTGATGTCTCTTTCCTATTGGCAAGTAATAGACATATTATAAGCCAGCAAAAAAAAAGAGAGGGTAATTAGACCCAATTGAACTAGCCGGAACCACCATTCCAAACAGAAAAGGAGTTGCTTTAAGTTGTTGGCCATGTCGTCTCCCTTACATGTTGATAAGATCGTTTTGGACCATTAACAAAGCCTTGGATAGCTTGGGTAGAGACCGATCTGGTTGGTGTTAATGATGTCTGACCGTGAGGTGGAATCACTAGTTGAGGGTTGAGGTGATTTGGCCTTTGGAAGCTCTAGTTTGGTTTTGTTTGGTTTATTCCATGAGATCCCACATTCATGGTTGGAATATGGCAGAGGGGTGATTGGTTTAAAGAAAGATTTGGTTCATTCCAATCTATGGTCACACGATACGTGGAAGTCCCTGACTTGGTTGGCATTTTCATATGTCAATATGAGGTATTTCCTATTGTGATCTATGAGAATATGTATTAATTATGTTGGTGATATTATGGTCGAGTTGTCATGGTTTATATGTTGGTTATTTACTGGTTTTATGTTGGTTATATGATGTATATTATTTATGGATCATGACATGTTTTGGTAAGTTATTGATTGGTTGATGAATGCATGGACTAACAAATGCTATTGCATCTTTATGAGAGGGAATTATACCTTCTTGGTGAATCTCAAATAAGTTTGAGACTCCCATGTTTAGATCTACATTCATGACCTGTAGATTACATGTTCACCATATGTTTGACAAAATGACTGTCATGGTTAGGCCTGGCTAGGTCAATTCCATGATCAAGTTTTGTATGAATGGATTTTTCTTGATGTTATTTATTATTCTGGAAAGTCTCAAAGTCTCACTGAGTTCTGGGTAGTGGTATGGAGGCTAGCCTGAAATGGTGGCTTAGAATTCGATAACGCACCCTCTAAATTAGAATTTTTGGGCCATAATCGCACCTTCATAGGCTTATGCATTTGATTGGAGGCCTATAATCGCATGGAGGCCTTGTCATGCATGCAGTTGTGGGCCCAGATCATTAAAAAGGCAATATAGCTTAGGGTTTGGGCACTTGGAGTGGTTTTTTAGCTCCTAGGTGTCTTGTAAGCCTTGTAGGATGTTAGTTTGTGGTTGGTAAGTTCCATTTTGTGGCCCCACTTCCTTAATTGGATCTAGGAGGTCGATTCATGTCATAGTAGCTCTCTATCTCCTGTTTACCCTAGAAATCCAGTGAAATTAGGTAAGTGTGGGATGAGTGGTTATAGATTTGGCATCAGAGCTTCCAGGTTCAAACACTTGGACTAAATTGGTAGAATGTGATTGTTATGCATGCATGTCATTCGTATGCATGCATTGTAGTAGTTATGGTTATGCATCCATAGTAGGTCAGACATGCATCGTGGTGGTCATTATACATTTTGTGTCATCGTGATGTTGTTGGTATGTTAGTACGTTAATATGTTGGTTGAGATGGAGCAAAAGATGCAAATCATCATAGCGAGGTTGCATCACTGAACCTTGGGGTAAGAGTAGATCGTCATACAAGTTTGTATGTTGGGCATGCAACTATGATGGTTAATGGTCGTTATAAGCATTATGGTTATGTACATGCTTGTCATTCTATTCTTGTTATGGTTATATGCATAATAGATGTTAGTTAATTAGTGCAGTCATATGCACATGCATCGGATAGTCATGAATTATAGTACCTTGTTATATGCATTGCGGTCATATGCATGATGGTTATGGTCATTGCAACTAAGATCTGGTTCAGCCTATAAACATGGTTATGGTTATGATATTTAGGTATGAGTAGATATATTTGTGATATTGTGTCGAACTAATCTGGACTAACTTGTGTAAGTGTGATAGCCTCCCCTGAGATACATTGAGGTGTGTGTTTGATTATGTCATCTATTAGTTTATCTGACATGGTATGTTTATAGGTTATTTGAATGTTTAATTAATTGCATGACATGAGTATGTGTCTATAATATTGCATGAAGGAATGATCTTGTTTTAAGACAGTTTTACTAACACAATATGTGTTGAGACAGTTGATATGCACTTGAGTGCAAGTGGGTGCTAGTTGTAGTATCATGACTAGTGACTGTGAGTTGATTAACACATGGTTGTTATGCTTGGTAAAGGTTGATTTCAAATTAATAGACATGATGTCTTGATATTTGAAACATGTGACTAACATGTGTGAATAGTTACAGGGCAACATGCTTGGTATTAGCGTGAAAATGTAACAATTGATTTGTTTATATAGCTAAAAAATCGATGATGTGATAACACATGATAAGACTCAATTCAACAAGGAAAAGGGTAAAAGAAAGGATTGGGTGGGAATTCCTTTGGCTATGTTTGGAAACAACAATTCCAAATGAATGAGTGCTTTCCATGAATACAAGAAGTCTTCTTAACCTTAATTTTGTCTGACATTATGTGGATATGTGCTAGATTCATGAACATGTATTTGACGGGTATAACAATTGGGTTCCAGTTATGGAAGAATTTGTCAAGGAATCAGAGACTCTTGAGAGATGATATATGTGTGTGTTCATTTATAGGTCAATGTGTTGGGTACAACAAGGTAAGGTAGCTAGTATATTGCATATTTATTTATGCACTGAAAGTTGTGTGTTTATAGTAGTACAATGTAGGGGATTGTTTAGAAAAGAGTCTGCCATGAAATCTTAAAGAAGGTTGAAGTTGAGATTTCCCTTGGAAGCATTGGGAACCCATGGGGTTGATTCATGGTGTTTTTTTCTAATTTTGTGCTTCAATTCCTTTTGATTTTTTTGTGCTTGATTTGCATTTTTGTTTGTGTTTGGTGCATGGCCATGCCACTTTGTTTGTGGTTTCATATTGTTTTGTTTTTTGTCTTTCATTTTATGTTTTGAGGGTCTTGGGAATTGCTTGGAGAAAGATAAAGTTGATGGATCTCGGGGAGAGCTTAATGAAACCCAACAGGTAATGTAAGACCTAGATGAAGCCCAATGCATGAGTAAGAGGTGGATGAAGGCAAGAGTATGACAGTCAGTTGGATTGGTTAGGTCCATTGGGGTAAATGGACAGTGGCAGGAAAGGTAAAGTGAATGGATTTGAGGCCTCAGATGCATTGGCTGTGTTGGGAACTATTGTTCTCAATGTTGTGCATGTTGTGCACAGATAAAGGGAGTCTATTAACATTAACCTTATGATATCTGGTAAATGTGTTGTGATTATGATTATGTTGATGTCAATGTATGTATATATGTATGTATGTATTTTGTTTCCTAATAGGGTCATCGGGGATCATGATTGGTTTATGTTAGTGTTTACATGTATATATATGTATGTATGTTGTTGTCTAACAGGGTTGCCAGTGATCATTCTTGTGGAGGAATGATTACTTATTCAGGTGAATGACATGAAAAGGTTCTTGGTATTATGAGAAATCAAGTGGGAAAAGTAGCCCTAATAGATATATGAGGTTAGTATTGTGTGGATATGATTTGATATTATGTGTTTGTATTGTGCCTATTTTTATGTTATGAACAGACTATGTTAAGGGATACATCAGCTGAATGAAAGCAGTACGATATGTGGCATGTTAGGACAAGCATGGATGGTGGAAAGACACTAGAGTCAAGGTTGCATGGTAGAGACGGTTTGGTCTCTAGATGTGAAGTACTACTGTTGTGTATATGTTGTACATGCAGTGTTGTGTATATATGGTGTTTTGTACATGTATATGTGGTGTTGTGTACAGATGGTGCTATGTACATGTTGTATATGTAGTGTTATGTATAGATGGTGTTGTGTCCATGTTGTATATGCAATGCTTTGTACATATGGTGCAATGTGCATGTTGTATATGTGTTGCTATGTACATATCGTGTTGTGTGCATATTGTACATGTGGCGTTGTGTGTATGTGGTGCTATGTAAATGTGGTGTTGTGTGCACATGGTGTTGTGTACACATTGTGCACGTGGTGTTGTGTGCACACTGTGAAAGTGGTGTTGTGTACATGTGGTGTTGTGTACACATTGTGCAGGTGTTGTGTACAGGTGGTACTATGTACATGTTGTACATGTGGTATTGTGTACATGTCGTACATGTTGTTTTGTGTACATGTGGCACTGTGTTATGTGAATTGTGTAGTCATTTATCGTGACCTGTGTATTCATTGTGTTGTATTTTGTGTATGTATGTGTATTATGTTGTACATCAGTTGTAGGTGTATGTATTGTGTTGTGGTGTACACCAAGTGTAGGTGTATGTGTTGTTTTGTACATTGGGTGTAGGTGTATGTGTTGTGTTGTACACCGTATATAATTGTATGTGTTGTGTGGTATGTTGAGTGTAGATGAATATATTGTGTAGTGATGTACATTGTGTGTACGTGATTGAAGAGAAGAGAAGTCATTGGGTGCTTTCCGGGTGGGGCAATTGATCCAGTATGTGTACGAAAGGGACAAGAACAAAGGTAGAACCAAAGGACCAATTGAAAGATAAGTATCAATATTTTATTTTAGTTTTGATTATGCATGTGATCTATGATCATGATTTATGATGGTTACATGTGATCTATGATTTTGATTTATGATGGTTTCATCTTGAGCTAACCAGATGTGATATGTTTATACGTGATGATTTGATCAAAGAGTTAGTTTAACTTGTTGTGATAGGAAGTAAATAGAATTGTAGGTGTACGTTATTGATGAGCTACCATTGAGGTATGATTTGAATTTATTTCAAATTATTTTGAATATAGTGGCAACTATGTGCTTGGTACAAGAAAGCATGGAAAATGCCCGACTTGGGTGGTTGAAAATGCTCTGTTTGGGGGGTTGAAACTGACAACAAGAATTAGTAGCATCGGCAAAAGAAATTGGAACATGCAACAGTATGTCGGTAAATCTCTTCAGGAGCAGGACCATTGTGGGACACTAGTACCCAATATTGTCCATTGATTTCCATGAGCATTTATGACCAGTATGATGCTTTTAAGGTAGGGATACCCCTTGGTTTTGGACCTTTCAATGCAAGGAAACCTTGCCAAAGGATGGATCTTCTGAGTGACTATGTAGCAGAGAAGGGGATGTTAGTGGAACTTGGAAGGTGAGTGACTACATGGAAGGGGGTGATCGGATTGCCCAAGGGACTATGTAGCAAAGAAAGGAAGGTAGGGGAATGAATTTTTTTTTTTTGTCATTAGAATTTCTAGATGGAATCATAAGCACATTGGGAGTATGCCCTAGAATAATGAGTCGGCAATTATTCACTAAGAGAACAAGTAGAACAAGATCGTAGTGTTGGACATTGGATGCAGGTTTGACTTTGGCAGTTGATTCTGAACTACCTAGGAAGGAGGTGAATCCTAGTACTACTTTTGAGGGTGGATTTGTGAGCCTATGGATTCCCTTGTTGACTGATACAGGCATCATATCATTGTATTTGTTGGTTAGGGAAAATGTGCATATGTATATGTGTACGTTATTGTAAATATTGTATCAAGTTGTGTTATAAAGCTCCATATACAATATGATTATTTATTGGTTGAAGAAAATGTGCATGAGTATGTATGTGGTTTTTATTGTAAATATCATAATCATTTGTGTTATAAAGCTCCAGTAAACAGTATGATTATAATGTTTTCAGTAGTGGTCATTGTAAATACTACAATGAGTTGGGTTATAAAGCTCCATGGGAAGTATGTTTTGTTTCAGTAGTTTGTTGGTCGTAGGTGTCATAAAACACAGAGGACGATGTTCCCCTGAGGGGGAGGGGCTTGTAACAACCCCTGGTTTATTTTCATTGTAAAAAAAAATATAATACCAAGTTCATGCAACATGTATTCCAAGTTGAATGGTGGGAAAAATATCCTAGTGGGTGTCACTTTCAATTTATTTATGGCTAAGGAAATTGGCAAAGGAAAAGAAGCATTAATTGGCAATTATTTAAGAAAATAAAGGAAAATAGGAGAAAAAGGCAGGTGAAGAGACACATATTTTCATGCTAAGGAAATTAGAGGGAAAATGAAGAAAATAGAGACTTCAATGATAAAAAGGCTTTTGAGGATCAGTTCACAGACTTTTATCAGTTCAGTTTTGGAGCTCTCTTCTATTCTCTCATTCTCTCATGCTCTTAAACACTTAGAGTACTCCTAGTGTTGGCATTATGATACATATGTTGTACTTGATGGCAACCCACTCATCTCAGATGATAAAATAGTGCAGCAAAGTTATTTTCTGGTTCGGGACTTTCACGCAGAGAAAATTTCACGCACTTTCATGTAGAAAAAGCTCCTTTCATGAAGAGAAAAGTTCACGTACGTTCATGCAGAGAAAAGTTCGTTTCATGCAGAGAAAAGTTCACGCACTTTCATGCAGAGAAAAGTTCCTTTCACGCAGAGAAACGTTCAAGCACTTTCATGCAGAGAAAAGTTCCTTTCATGAAGAGAAAAGTTCACGCACTTTCATGCAAAGAAAAGTTCCTTTCATGCAGAGAAAAGTTCACGCACTTTCATGCAGAGAAAAGCACACGCACATGGGAAATCTTATG
>APFE030395306.1:16533-31746 GCA_000404065.3 Pinus taeda
GTTTCTAATTGAAAAGATAGAGACATATTGCAGCAGGTGGTTTTCACCCACATTGGGTTTCCACCTTATATCTTGTGTTCTTGTGTGTGATTGTCTTCTGCTCTATTTTTTTGTTCCTGGTCACTGTTTATATGATCCTGATGCACAGATTAATGTTCAACATCTGTAGAATATTTTAAATTATAAGTCTATATGGTATACGCGGTTTTCCTTATATGTAGTTGCATATATACGCGGTTTTCTCTAACTGAAGTAGTGTATATGTTCTGGGTTTGAAAAAGAAAATAATTGACCAGATAATACTGATTCAACCCCCCCTCTCAGTATTATTTCCAACACCTAGATCGTTCTTGGAGCACTTGGGCATACATTGAGTTTGGAGAAAGAAGGAAGGAAGAAGCCAGAAAGTGCAAGGGAATAGATGGATCGGCACCTACAGCTGGATTGCTTTGTAGGTATTGAGTTTCATGTATGATGTCCTTAATAGTTTTTGAATGCATGGTAGATGCATGTGGTTTCTTGGTATGTGTTGTCATTGACATGGATATTTTCCTGAATTGACAGTGGTTTTAGCCTTGCCTTGCCATTTCCTGGATAGCCATGTTATTGTGGATTTTTCCTATTGTTGTTTTCTGATTTGTGATTAGGTTCCTTATGGTTGTGGGTTGAGTTACTTGCTCCTGGAGTCGTTGGTTGGGATAAACACCCAGGAAGCCCTAAAACAACTTGGGTTGAGTTACTAGTCCTGGAGCCTAGGTTGGGACAAATGCTCTAGAGCTCTTGGTGGTTTGAGTTACTAGTTCTCGGAGTCAAGTTGGACAAATGCTCTAGAGCCCTGGAAGGTTATGGGTTGTGTTATTAGTTCCTAGACTCGTGGTTGGAACAAACGCTTTAGAGCCCTGGACATCTTAGGTAGATACTGATCTAGTTAGTTTTAGTGTTGTCTGACCGTGAGGTGGAATCACTGGTTGAGGGTTGAGGTGGTTTGGCCTTTGGAAACCTTGGTTTGGTTTTATTTGGTTTATTCCATAAGATCCCACATTTACACTTAGAATATGGCATAGGGGTGATTAGCTGAAATAAAGATTTGGTTCAACCTAATATATGGTCAGGGGGTACATGGAATTCCCTAAATTTTCACATGTTAATATGAGGTATTTTCTATTATGATCTATGAGCATATGTATTAATTATGTTGGTGATATTATGGCTGAGTTGTCATGGTTTATATGTTGGTTATTTTTTGGTTATACGATGTACATTGTCTATGGCTCATGACATGATTTGATAATTTATTGATTGGTTGATGAATGCATAGGCTAACAAATGCTACTGCAACTATTATGCAAGGGAATTATACCTTCTTAGTGAATCTCAGATAAGTTTCAGACTCCTATGTTCAAATATGCATTCATGACCTGTGGATTACATGTTCACCATAGGTTTGATGAGATGATTGTCATGGTTAGGCCTGGTTAGGTCAAGTCCTTGATCAAGTTTTGTATGAATGGCTTTTCCCTGATGTTATTTATCATTCTAGAAAATCTCACTAAGTTGTGGGCAGTGGTCTAGAGGCTAGCCTAAAATGGTGGGTAAGAATCTTGGACCGCACCCTTTGAACTTGAATTTTTGGGCCATAACTGCACCTTTACAAGATTATGCATGCAGTTGGAGGCATATAACCACATGGAGGCCTTGGCATAAATGTAGTTGTCGGCCCAGGTCATTAAAAAGGAAATCTAGCTCAAGGTTTGGACACTTGGAGTGGTTATTTAGCTCCTGGGTGTCATGTAAGCCTTGTAGGATGTCAATTTGTGGTTGGTAAGTTCCAATTGTCGGCTCCACTTCCTTAATTGGATCTAGGAGGTTGGGTCATGTCATAGTATCTCTCCCTCTCATGTTTACCCTAGCAGGCCAATGAAATTGGGTCAATGTGGGAGGGGTGGTTATAAAATGTTAAATTAAGCCAAAGCTTGAAGTTTGGAAAAAGTATTGAGATATTAGATAACATTCCCAATAGTCAGAGTTGTCCCTTGGTTAAAAATTGTCTTGGTTATAAAAAAATCATGAGATTTTCATGGGAGATTCAAGCATAAAGGCATCAAAAAGAATTCCAAAGAATCTAAATATCTTCTTGAATGGGCTTGATCCAGAAAATCAATTGCAACTAAGGAATCTAAAATATTTGCTAATATGCTCAAAAATTATATCAACATTGAAAGCAGGTCCAAAAAAGGAAGTGAGAACTAGTGGAGGCATGACCCCATCAACAATACAAGAAGTACCATAAACAAAGTTAAATACCAAAAAAGACATTACCCTATCAACAATATAGGTAGTACAGAAATGAATTTAAGAACCAACATAGACATGAACCTATCAACAATAAAGGAAACATCAAAAATGAAGTCAAGAACCAGTAGAGATATAAGCCTATCAACAATACAAGCAGCACCAGAAATGGAGTTAAGGTGCAGCAGAGACCCAAGATTTCTCATAATAAGAACAAGTCAAGAATTGTTTCTTCTAATAGGACTTTCATGTCTAGGTATCAAAACCTTTTCTTGGGAATTGTTTTTTTTTGTAATAATTTTATTCATAAAACAATGAACTGTAGAGCATATGTAAGCAATGATCATATGAGAGATAGAAACTTGGAACCTATGAGACTCTAAGGAATGATTATGTAAACAACAAACTTATATTTTTTTAATTGGAATGTTGCTAGAAATTACGATTCATTTTCTTCTAAATTGGATCATGTTGAATGTTGTAAATATAATAACTATGGGCACAAGGCAATTCAATGTAGAAGCAGCTCAATAAGGATTACTCAACAAAACAAGCAAAATGAATCACAAAGGTATGGAAGAAGAAGCAAGAAAATAGGAATAATGTGGTATTTCACTATAAGTGAAAAGTAAAGAGAGTCAATGGTATGTTGATAGTGGATGCTCAAGGCACATGATAGGAGATCAAAGTAAGTTCTTACTATAAAAAAAGAAAAAGTAGATAGTACAATTCTTGGAAACAATGCATCAACAAGGATAATTAGAAAGGGAACAATCAGTCATGATAATGGAAGGACTAAAAAGCATAATTTATTTTGTTGTTGAGGGTTTAAAAAAATTCTTCCGAGTGTTATTCAAATGTGTGATCAAGAATATGATCTCGCTCTTGGGTATAAAGGACGTGAAATAAGGAAAGTGGGATCATGAATATTGGTGGCAAATTTTGTTAGAACCTTAAGTAATGTATATATCCTAGATGAAGTAAAAGGAGAAAAGTGTTGCAATGGGATAGTAGATGAAAATTGTTTATGGCATATAATGATGTGTCATATCAATTTTAACAGTCTAGCGAAACTCGGAAAATCACAAGTAGTGAGAGACATGTCAAAGATTTCAAAACCGAATGACATTATTTGCAAGCCTTGTCCGCATGGAAATCAAACCAAAGTAAGCTTCAAGAAAAAAAAGAAACAAAATACTCATCAACAAAGCAATTGGAATTTGTTCATACAAACCTCTGTGGATTAGCAGGAACACAAATATTAAGAGGTGAAAGATATTTTATGCTTCTAATTGATGGATATACAAGAATGGCATGGGTAACTTTCCTTAAATAAAAAGAAGACAATGTGATTCTTGGAAACAATGCATCAACAAGGATAGCTAGAAAGGAAACATTCAATCTTGATAATGGAAGGACTAAAAATCAGAATGTTGTTTTTGTTCAGAGTTTAAAAACAAAAACTTATGATTGTTAGTCAAATGTGTGATCAAGAATATGGTCTCACTTTTGAGTATAAAGGATGTGAAATAAGGAAAGAAAGATCGAGAAGATTGGTAGCAAATGCAACTAGAACTTTAAGTAAAGTATATATCCTTGATGAAGTAAATGGAGAAAAGTGTTGCAGGGGGAAAGTGGATGAAAGATGATTATGGCATAGAATGATGTGTCACATCAATTTTTACAATCTAGTGAAACTCAGCAAATCACAAAGTAATGAGAGACATGCCAAAGATTTCAAAATCAAAAGATATTATTTTCAAGCCTTGTGAGCATGGAAAGAAGACCAAAGTTAGCTTCAAGATAAAAGAATACTCATCAACAAGTCCATTCGAAATTTTTCATACAAACCTCTATGGGTTAGCGAGAACACAAACATTAATAGGTGATAGATATTTTATGCTTATGATTGATGATCTGAAAATGGGGCACTAAAGGCTTCTTGTCAGGCTTACAAGAACCTCTCCCACTTCCAAAGCTTATATATTCCCAAGACCTTATGATTAACCAATTGCGGAATTAAAAAGTGCTTGAAAATAGGTGTATGCTTGTGTTTGTCTTTAAATTGTTTATGTGCCTTAACTTTATTTTCTTGAACTGATATAAAACATATAACAACAAATACAATGAAGCAACAAGTAATCACACATAATAGCAATATAATATGGACTTCACCCAAGACTCTTGGGCTATGTCTCCTTGAGCTCTAGTCAACTCAACTAGGCTCTCTGGAATTATGACAACAGTTCTTTTACAAGCTCCATGCTCAACTCCATTAGTTTACACAGAACAAAATGGGCTTAGAACACCATCTCATCCCTGGCTCTAAAGCTCTCGGCTTTCTAACTCTCGCTCCTGGCTCTCGTTTGGCTCTGGCTCTGGCTTTTGCTCTGGCTCTTGGCTCTAGCTCATGGCTCTGCCTCTCGCTCTAGCTCTAGCTCTGGCTCTGGCTCTTGGCTCTCGACTCTGGCTTCTTTGAGTTCTCTCTCAGCCTCTGCATGCCTCTGTAGTCAGATTGACCTCCAGGTGACTCTCAGCAACCTTCCAGTGACCTTTTTCAGTCCTCCAACTCCCTCGGCAACCTTCAGTTGCCTTTACCACTTGTGCTCTCTGTGTTTTTATCATGCATCAGTTACATTCCTCCATCATTGAAGAACCCGGCTGTTTCCTCACCAGAATCCGTTTACAAATGGAAAAGAACAGACGAGCATGAAAACCCAGTCATTTTGCCTTCCTCTGGTCGTGTCAGCTAAATAACATAAATACACAGGAAACGCATGCAAAATACATCATGGGCCTTTAGCCTGAACTTCAAATATTATGGAATCGAACCTATAAACCTATCAAGTCCGTCTAAATATTGCTTATCACTATCGCTCAGGGGAAGGTCTAAAAACCTCAATACAAGGGAATACACAGAAATCCTGAATTCCCAAATTTCAAAATCTATGAAATCAGGTCTATAATCCCTTTCGAGTCCACCATCCATCGCAATATCACAATTGCATCGTTGCATGGCCAAATGGCCAAAAACCCATTTACACAGAAAATATATTGAAAATCTAAATTTCTGGATTTCAAATATTATGCAATCAGACTTATAATTCCCATCGATTATGGCCCTTAATCGCTTATCGCAATCACAATCGTATTGGCCATGGCATTGGGGATCAGTGATTGCCAATCGACGATTAAATCTGGACCGTCCATTCCTTTCCTGATATGACCGCTGATATCGCACGTTGCATATCGCTATCGCATTGGTCTGGGGGTCTTCCCTTTGGTCATGTCGATCGTTGATCAGCCGATCAGTTCCTGACCATTGAGTTGTGGTCGCTAATCCGACAACTGATAGTCCATTTCAGGTGCATAACTTACACAGGGTTTAACCGCCCGAAAGAGCGATTTCCTCTTTCCTCCACTATGCCACGTGTTAGTCAGTGTATGGAATCAGGCAGAGCCCATCCAATACCGCTTACTGCTTGAGGCCCACCCGAAATACCACTTATGGCCTTCCTTTCGAAATTCAAAAGTTTTACTTTTTTTATTTATAAATCTGTCGAGTCCGCTAAAGGGCCTTTGCACCTGTTTTAAGTCCTTTCCCTTTATTTATTGCAATGTGATGGGTTCTAAGGGTTTTTATGTTAAAAAAACACATTTTTCCCCTAAGTCCCAATTATATAATAATTTGCCTCCTTTTTAAAGGACAAAGGCAAACTTCTTTTTGCAATAGCTTCTTCATCTAAAGTCCATTTTAGCCCATTCAAGTTGCAGTAGATTCAGAATGAAAATATCTGCGCAATGGGGCTATTTCCAAGAGCATACTTGGACTTTCATTTTCCTCTACGATGAACACTCTAGACTTAGAAGTCTATCTTAGATCCATTTTGGATCACACCTTCCCACTAAAAGAACTTTTGGTATCCAAAAGACTGATATATTGATCTGAACAATAAATGAGAGTAATAGCATCCTCTTCCTTCAGCCTCGATACACTTGCCTTGCATAGTGCCTCTGAACCAAAGCCTCTGACCACTTTCCTTCCTGGATGTGTTGGTCCTCCTAGGAAGAACTATCTTCCTCCTTGCCTTCCTGCAAAACTCCTGCTGAGAAGGTTACAAAAGGTAGTTTGAACTTCTCTTCCTTGATCATTGGTCCAAGGTGGCTCAAACAAATGTGAAGTACATCTTCTCCACAAATTTTTCATTTCTACCTGTTTGACAAGTTGTCAACGACAACTTTTAACAAAAACAAAAATGCAGACAACAACTAGATGGCTTAAACTCATGCTTCAACAAAAGAAACAGATTTCACATCTTGTGAACACCTCCATGTCTTACATCTGCATACAAATCGTGGACTAGATAACAATCCCACAAAACATGCCTTTAAAACAAATGACCCTTCAAGTCAAGCATATAGAAAAAGACCTTTAGGACTCTTTTTCAAAAGATGAAACACTTCATCATTATCTCCATCTTGGAGACCAAGTTAACTTCTCCCAAGTCAACATTGCATCACATGCATGTCAAAGCAATCAACCCTGCAAATTAATTATACATACATGTTCAAAAACAAGGAAATCATCAACATCCCTATGTTCATGCTCAACATTCTCATGCATGCATTTCATCCTTCAAATTTCACTTAAGCACACTGTACTTTCAAAGCTGAAATGAAATATAATGTTGCAACAAGAAAGTGAGTCTCCTACTCAACTTCTCTATTCACCTTCTTGTAAAATCCTGCAACTTGCATTCCATTAACAAAGAAATTCAAATAGATGCATCAATAGACATGCAATCTTAATTGGATAAGAAATCTAACCATTTCTTACTGATCCATTTCAAAGGTCTTTCCTTTGTTTTCACATCAGCATCAACATGTGAATCATCCTGAAACACATCAATCATGGAATCTTACTTTCCATTCCTGTCATTTTTTCTTTCCACCTTCTTCAGCTTTTGTGGAAGCATTGTTGGATTTAGAGTCCAACACTTTTCAGCAAGATGCCCTTGCTTATGGCAGTAAGTGCAACACATGTGCATCCTCTTGACAGCATGATTTACCTTGTCCAATGGACCTTTGGCTCCTTGCTTCCTTTCCTTCAAAATTTTCCTGTATGTGGCCATTCTCTTCCAACATCTAGAAACATTATGGTTATCCAAACCACAAAAGGAACATGCAATTATTTTCCCATATCTATGTGGAAATTTATCATGCTTTGCAAAATCAAAAGGAAGATTATTAGAACCGGATTTATACCTTTCTCTTTCACCTTTATTGCCTTCATGAGGAGATGAAGCAAATGAAGAAGTGGCTCCCTTTGGAACACCATCAATCTCTTCAAGGTTGTTAGAGTTTCCACATCTCTCTGGTTCAAGTGTGTGCTTCCGAACACCTACATCCTGCAAATGATGTTTCAAGCTATTGCATTCTTCCTTAATACAATCTTCACACTCTTGAGGTAGAGGACCTAAAACGAAACTCCTTCTTGTAACGATTTCAATGGCCTTCATGGCAGCTTTGGAACTTTCTCCATAAGACTGTCCATAGCCAAGACCCAAATACTTAGGCCTTTCCTCAACCATTATTGGCTCAACAATACCTTGTGCATGTTTACCCAAGCCTTTTCCTTCATAGCCCATCTTGGACATTAGCTTGGAACCTATGCCTCTGGTATGCTTTTCAAAAGAACCAATATAAGCATTCTTATAAGAATTTGAACACAAAATGGAATGGTTTACCTCTTCTTCAAGTTGATACTTGACCAAGGCTTCTTTGGAAACAAAGATATGTGACTCCAACTCATGCATCCTTTTCAGGTTCATATTTGCAATATGAAGTTGCCTCTCCATTTCCTGCAATTTGTTAGAAAGCAACTACTTCTCTTCCTCCATTGAATTCAACTGCTCTCTAAGTATGTTGCTCTTCCTTCCATCCTCATACATTTATCTCACCATATCCATCATGGTGGAAAAGTCTTACTTGATGTCTTCATCAAAGAATCTTGTGATGAAGGAGGAATTTGAGGAGTCACTTGTAGAAGTTGTCATTATGCAAATGAACAAAAGAACTTCAAACAAGATTAATAAATAGCTTATCTAAGCAACCTTTTGCAACAAACCTCTTGTGCTTCAAGGATTACTTTGAGGTCCTTTGGGATAAGGAGAATGCCTTCAGCCCTTCTTCCTTCTTGTCCTTCCTGTACTGAGCTATCAATAGCTTTCCCTTCACCTCTGCAAACTCAAACAATAGTCAGTCTGCAACAAGTATACAGTCAATCAGACAATCAATCCTTGACTTCCCAAACACCTTTCAGACAAGCAATCTTTGCTCTGTCAATCAAGCATTCGGATCTGATATCAATTGCTCTGATATAACTAGCTTTGATATCACCTTCTTGAAGGTGGGGTTAACCAATCTTAGGCTCTGATACCACCTGATCTGAAAATGGGGCACTAAAGGCTTCTTGTCAAGCTTACAAGAACGTCTCCCACTTCCAAAGCTTATATATTCCCAAGACCTTATGATTAACCAATTGCGGAATTAAAAAGTGCTTGAAAATAGGTATATGCTTGTGTTTATCTTTAAACTATTTATGTGCCTTAAGTTTATTTGCTTGAACTGATATAAAACATATAATAGCAAATACAATGCAGCAACAAGCAATCACACATAACAACAATATAATATGGATTTCACCCAAGACTCTTGGGCTACGTCTCCTTGAGCTCTAGTCAACTCAACCAGGCTCTCTGGGATTATGGTGGTAGTTCTTTTACAAGCTCCACGTTCAACTCCACTAGTTTACACAGAACACAATGGGATTAGGACACCATCTCATCCCTGGATCTGAAGCTCTTGGCTTTTTGGCTCTGGCTCTCACTCTGGCTCTCGGCTCTGGCTCTAGCTCTAGCTCTGGCTCTGGCTCTTAGCTCTGCCTCATGGCTCTGGCTCTGGCTCTGGCCCTGGCTCTTGGCTCTCGGCTCTAGCTTCTCTGAGCTCTCTCTCGGCCTCTGCATGCCTCTTTAGTCTGCTTGACCTCCAAGCGACTCTTAGCAACCTTCTAGCGACCTTTTTTAGTCCTCCAGCTCCCTCGGCAACCTTTAGCTGCCTTCAGCACTTGTGCTCTTTATGTTTTTATCATGCATCAATTACAGTCCTCCATCATTGAAGAACCAACTGTTTCCTCACAAGAATCTGTTTACAAATGGAAAATAACAGGCGGGCATGAAAACCTGATCGTTTTTCCTTCCTCTGTCCGTTTCAGCCAAATAACGGAAATACACAGGAAACGCAGCAAGAAACATCATGGGCCTTTAGCTCGGACTTCAAATATTATGGAATCAGCCCTATAAACCTATCGAGTCTATCCAAATATCGCTTATCGCTATTGCTTAGGCAAGAGGTCTAAAAACCTCAATACACAGGAATACACAGAAATCCCGAATTCCCAGATTTCAAAATCTATGAAATCGGGTCTATAATCTCTTTCGGGTCTGCCATCCATCGCAATATCACAATCGCATCGTCGCATGGCCAAATGGCCAAAAACCCATTTACACGAGAAATACATTAAAAATCCAAATTTCTGAATTTCAAATATTAAGCAATCTCTCTTATAATTCCCATCAGGTATGGCCCTTAATCGCTTATCGCAATCGCAATCATATTGGCCCTGGAATCGGGGATCACCAATCTTCGATTAAATCTAGACGGTCCATTCCTTTCTCGATCCGACAGCTAATATCGTACGTTGCATATCGCTATCGCATTGGCCCGAGGGTCTTCCCTTTGGTCATGTCAATCATTGATCCGCTGATTAGATCCTAACCGTTGATCTATGGCCGCTAATCCGACGACTGACAGTCCATTTCGGTCACATAAATTACACGGGGTTTAACCACCCGAAAGAGTGGTTTCCTCTTTCCTCCGACGTGCCATGCATCAGTCAGTGTATGGAATCAGGCGAAGCCCATCCAATATCGCTTACCACCTGAGGCCTGCCCAAAATACCACTTACAGCCTTCCTTTCTGAATTCAAAAGTTTTACTTGTTTGATTTATAAATCCGTTGGGTTTGCTAAAGGGCCTTTGCACCTATTTTAAGTCCTTTCCCTTTGTTTATTGCGATGCGATAAAGAATTATGATGCGATGGGTTCTAAGGGTTTTTTTTTAAAACACATTTTTCCCTTAAGTCCCATTTATATAAGAATTTGCCTCCTTTTTAAAGGACAAAGGCAAACTTCTTTTTGCAATTCTTCATCAGAAATACATTTTAGCCCATTCAAGTTGTGGTAGATCCAAAATGAAAAGATATATGCAATGGGGCTATTTCAGAGAGCATCCTTGGACTTTCATTTTCCTCTGTGAGGAACACTCTAGACTTAGAAGTCTATCTTAGATCCATTTTGGATCAATTGATGACTATATAAGAATGAAATGCATAACTTTCCTTAAAGAAAATATGAATCATTTGAAATGTTTAAAACCTTTAAATTTCTTGTTGAGAATGAGATTGACCTAAGGATCAAATGTTTGAGATTGGATAGAGGAGCATTTATTATTGATGAACTTAATGATTTCTATGAAAAATATGGAATTAGAATACATTTCTCAATACCAAATAATCCCCGGCAAAATGGTGTTGTTGAAAGAAAGAATATAATAATGCAGGAGATGGAAAGAACAATGTTGAATGAAGCAAAGCTCCCATATGCCCTCTGGGGAGAAGTATTTAATGCAACCATTGAAACTCTGAATAAAACTCCATACAAATTATGGAAAGGAAAACTAGTTGTAGAAAAGTACTTCAAAATATTTGGAAATAAATTCCACATCAAGATAAATGATGGAAATTTAGGGAAATTTGTATCAAGAATAGAAGAAGGAATTTTCCTTGGTTATTCATCCATAAGCAAGGGCTACAAATGTTACAACAAACTATTGTGCAATATAGTAGAAAGCATTGATGTAAAAGGAGATGAAGCATTACCTAGAAAGGAGATTGTTAGACTAAAGATTAAACTGAGAGGGGGGGTGAATCAGTGTAATGGAAATTTCAACGTCTCAAAACCATTTCATAAATAATTGAATATATAGTAGTGCATCATTAAACAACATGCATCATAACAGTGAATAAAATTATGCATCAAGTAACAATCATCACATTAACAGATAATAACACCATCTTTTACGTGGGAACCCTTGCAGGAGAAAACCAAAAGTTAATTTTCTCTTCTTCAATTTGATTAGATAGGTTTATAGGAACCATCCTACTAGCGACGCCTACCCCCAAAAACAAATTTGCAAGCAGCAACCCCCAAAATGTGAAAGAATTGACTTGCAATAGTATACAACCTAATTGAGGCACCAACCTAGAAAATTTGCAAGCATTGACTTGCGATAGGCTTCAACCTGATTGAGGCTCCAACCTCAATGGAGGAACCCACCTCCTTCTTCAACCTGTAGTGGAAAAATTTTCATAATATACAAGCATCACAAACAACATATGTCCTCAAAAATTGATCATACCATTGTTGTCACAACCCTAATCATCAATTTGTCATAAAATGTTCATCAAGTTGTGGTGTTTTCATACCTTGTTCATGAATTTGTTATCAACCTGTTCATCACAACAACCTATTCATCAATCTGGTACCATAACACCTTTTTTTGAATCTCATTTTAGTCATATAGACAACACCTTCTCATCAACCTTGAAACCTAATCATAAGCCCCAAAATGAAAAATGTAGCTTTACAAAATAAAAAATGCATCTTCATGACTCTTCATAACTCCTCAAAAGATCATAATTGAATCCTAGTCATTTCCCTTTTTCCGTAATTCAATTTGGCTTCAAAATCATTCCAAAAACCATATGAAAAAATAATTTTACAACAGAATATCAATTTATGGGCACATTATATAGAATGACCCTTTAATGGTTCTACAAAACACTTTAACGATTGTAAAAATTGGTCATTTTCGGCACACCAATATTTGTATTTAAAAAAAAAACAAGGCGAGTTGTTTGGGGATCGAACCCATGACCTCTTGCATATAAACCAGAACCAACAACCAATTGAACTACATAATAAGTTGTGTCATATGGTGGCTTGCAATTTCTTTTTTTTCAATTCATTTCCAAGTGCCACAAAAAATAAATCCCTTCGTGAACTTGAACCACAAACCAAAAAAAACCACAGAGCCAATGAACCAACCAAGTTTATGTCACCAACACAAACCACAGAGATAGTGAATCAATGAACCAATGTAAACCATAGATGCATCGTCCCAATTATTTCTACCACCATCTAATTAATGTAAACAAAAAAGCCAATGAACCAAACAAGTTATGCCACCAACAAACCAATGAAAACCACAAAGCCAATGGACCAATTCAAAACACATATCCAATGTAGTTGGTGAACAAAACAAATTATGTTGTCATCGAACCAACAAAACCACAGAGTCAATGGAGCCAACCATGCAAACTACAAAGCCAACAAACCAACATAAACCACAAAACTAGTGAAATGAGTTACGTCACCAACAAACAAACCTTCACAAAACCATAGAGCCAATGAACCAACATGTTTTGTTTGAATTTAAATATGGTTTATGTACTCCATGCTATGGTGGGGTTGTGTATATATATTATCAAACCACCGGTTGGGTCTTGGGCCCAACCATACAACTGCTCCATGTGATCATGACTTGAATTTTACACAAATACCCTCATTCACTTTGGGTCGACCCTCTATGCCATATGACCTAGCCTTAGGGGGTCATTGGTTGACCATATGGTGAAGTTAGCATGAATTCATCACGCCATGTGGTGCCCAGTGAGAGGTGCCATGTGTCATTTAAAAACAACTTGATTGATCACTCAAAATTCCATATGCACCTGCCACATGGAAATCATTTGTACGGCCATGTCACCCTATTGATGTGTTAATCTATAAGTGGGCCATTGATAACGTCTTGAAAAACTTGATGCGTCATTTCAATGTAGGTGCATGCATGTTATTAACTAGTGCACAAGTTTGCACTTTATCCACCATAGACCTTCCTCCATTCATTCATTGTCATTATATCTACCAAAAGATGTGTAATGTTTAACTTGTTAAATATTGTGCAAGTCTGTGAGTCATCTATCATGGATTGTACCACAAGATCATAGATTCAATATGAATATGCTCAAAATTTTACAAATTTAGTTTTTTTCATAATAAATTTTGTGTTTTTATCCTCAATGTGGCTATAACATTAAAAATGACATAGCTTCTCATCTGGGAGGAGTTTTACCAAGATCGATAAACCATTGGAAAGGACTTAGAGATAATGATCCAATCATACCATTCATAGACTCATTTGAACATCATAAATTCAACAAAAACTCAATAAACTTTAGGTCACTTTGACATCATTTTATGAAAGCTTGTCAAGAGATCGGACTATCATACTACTTCCTTTGATGCATTAATGACATTATTGTTTCCTTAGACTTCCACTTTGACATAAATGACAACATTATATCCAACAAAGAAGACACAAGCAAATAAATATTCAGATGGGAAAATCACCATAGAACATGAAAAGGAAGAAGAATAAGTGGAAGATCAAAAAGAACAAAAGGAAGAAGAGGGAAAGGTAGAGCATCAATCCAAATACTTCATCTAGGTATATTCAAAAAAAGCATCCAGAAAACCAAATTTTTGGGGATAAATATTCAAGAGTTCAGACCAAAAGGAGACTAATAATATCACTCAATCTTGCAATTTTTTTATTTTTATTCAAACATAACCCAAAAATTTTGCGCAAGCCAATGAATATGAACAATGGGTCAATGCTATGGAGGAAGAACTAAATTAGATTGAGAAGAATGAACATTGGAACTTGTGCCTAGACCAAAATATAAGTATGTAATTGTCATCAAGTAGATCTTCAGGAATAGATTGAATGAGGATATGCTCAAGTGGAAGGTGTTGATTTTTAAGAAACTTTTGCTCCAATTCCTAAACTTGAAGTTGTCATAATGTTCCTAGAATTTTATGTTGGGTTGTGTTATATTCTTTCCACGTAGTTAACAAGGGGTTTGAGGGGTACCCGTAACCCTATGTTAGGTTGGGCGGACCCAACTATGGTTTTGTTCATGAATTTTGCACATGTTTTTTGGACGTGATGGTTTTTCGGTCCATGGTACTGGAATCGATTGTTTTTGGTCCATGGTATTGGATGCGATGGTTTTCGGTCCATGGTATTGGATGCTTCGGCATGTATAAATATGTATTATAACATAGAAAGGAACATAATGAAAAATCAAGCTGGTAGTCCCGGTTTTGGGATCCAGGGGAAAATCTCTGTGTATATGTGTTTTATGTGTTATACTCTCGCATTTTTTATTTTCTATGTTTTAGAATTCATATGCAGGTAATTTTTGTACAGGGTTAAAACCTACATTTGGTATCGGAGTTGTTTTGGCTTCAAGGGGACACCTTTATTGTTGAGGGGTTTCACTCGGGCCTGTGGTAGACCCTGTTCAGTGGGAGATCTATGAGATCGATTCTGGTGGTGAAAGAACATGGCGAGCAGTGGAAAGATAGAGATCGATAAATTTAATGGTCAAAGTTTTGAGTTGTGGAAACTCAAGATGGAGGATCTGTTGGTGGATAAAGATCAGTGAATCGCGGTAGATCTGGGTACTAACCCAACAGGAGTGTCCGATGAAGAATGGAAGAAGTTGGATCGAAAAACAAAGAGCACAATACGATTGTGTGCCTCAGATTCAGTATTGTTGAATGTATCAGGGAAAGCTACGGAAAAGGCTTTATGGGACAAGTTAGGGACTTTGTACCAATCTAAGTCTCTGGTGAATAAACTATTCCTGTGGAAAAAGCTGTATAACCTGAGGAT
>APFE030395306.1:41683-52477 GCA_000404065.3 Pinus taeda
TATATTATCTATATTATTCTAATTAATATAATATATAATTTGTGTGTGTTTGGACAAGCTAGATAGCTAGGAGCAAGTCTATTCAAATTATATATAAGAAGAAAGATTGATTGTTGAAACTAAGGAATTCATTCACATTATTCAATAAAGGTTACATAACTATACATATATATTTATTTTTTGAATAGAATTATACAAAAGATAATATAAATATTCTTGTATCCAATAAATATCTATTCAATAAATCAATTATTCATAAAAGAAAATTTATGAGAAAGAGAGAACTTGTAGAAAGCTCAAACTATAGAAATGTTGATTGAAAAATCTTACATGAGCTGCTTTTAGTGGATTTAGCATCTATATCAATTGTCTGTTTATCATCTACAAGCTAGGAGGAGATTTTTGACCAGATTGTTGTGCCCATTTGAAGGTATGTCAAAAATATTTCAAACCTTCATTGTTCTTCTCCTAGAATTTGATAATAAAAAAAATCTAAAAATAAGTAAAGTTAGCTTTTGAATTTGAACATGTGTTTTATGTTTAAAGACGTTACCATTACCCTCAAAATGTGAAAGACCCTTCACAAGGTCATTGTAATGAGGTTGATGGGGAAAATATTGTAAATGTTGTAAGAAGAACATGCAAGGAGGGGGGGTTCATGAATTTATTAGTAGATCAGTTCTTCAACCTAGTTCTTGAATGGGTTGAAGCCTAGTCTTGGTCTCATCCTTGTCTAATTCTAGTTCTGATAACTTTTAATTAAAAATTATATTGTTTGATATTTTCAATAATACAGAATAAATATGTTTATAAGGTTTTTGGCTATTAAAAAGGTATTTTTCTACCCCATACATTTTTGGCTATCCTCTAAGTTGAAGAAGTCTCACAATTAATAATTGGAATTGTTCTTTAAAAAAGTTGGAGAATATTGGAAAAATGGGTGGTAATTGTTGCACAGAGATTACAAACGATAAAAACTAAAGTGTTTGAGCCTGAGCTAGCCAGGCTAACCCATTGGCTTTTAAATAAGGCCTTAGGTAATCATAAATGGAATCTCGTCTTCCTAGTTGAAGCAATTTTAGACTTGAAACACAGAAATTGGTCCTCTGGGTAGTATACAACACATAGGTAAAGCTTGAGACATTTTTTAGGAAACATGAACTATTCCATCGTATATATTGTTGGTTTAAATGACAAAAGCATAGTTATGTTATTCACCTCACTAAGCAATATTGCATTATGCATTTCACCTAAAATTATCTTGCCTACGTGATATAGGAAAACTTATAGCAACATATTTGTCTCCCAAATCCCTATTAGCGTGTAATCCAAACATTAACTTGTGCTCAAATTTCAAACATTATGTTGTTTATCAATTATTAGTTTCACTTGGAATTTATAATGTACAATTCACTTGATAAATCAACATATGTCGAAGTATGAAGATAAATGAATTATGTTATTAAATTCCAATTTACCTACCATTATGGATGGTTGGGTTTAATATGATTCTTATAGGTTGTTTGATTGCATTTCCAGCTAGTCGTTGTAATGGATCTAATTCTACCACAGTCTCAGAGTTGCAAGGGAAGAAGTTCACCACAAGAAAAAGCTAACATGCAAACTGAAAGCATTAGAGTTCATGGGGGGGGGATTGAACAATTAATGCTTAAGCAGGAGAAACCCAAAGTGTATGGCTTTGTTTTTAGTTATAGTTATTTTCTACCCTTAGAAGGAGTGCTTCAAACTCTTTACACAAAATGTCACTTTGGAAATATAACAAGGGTTTCATATTGGCTAAATGGGATTATTAATGTCTCTATGACCAATTGAAATAACAATGACTTTGTAATTCTTGTAATAGTGCTAACATTATTGTGGTGATTTGGTTTTACAAGTATCAACATTTCCTGCATTGGAATCTACCATTGGACTCATTTTGGACTATTAATGGAAATTTTCTCAAACTGCCTCATAAGCCACATCTGAGAGCATTGGATATGGAACATTGAAATAACATTATTTCTTCTACTTATTCTTCAAAGAGAACTTGACTAGAGCACAAGTTGATCTTCAGCAGGTTCTTACTTTAAGGGCATACCTTAAAATTTTGCACCCTGAATTGATACGATCCAGGTTTCTAATGATTTCCCTATTTTCCCTCTCTCTATAGGGACTTCTACCATTACTATGGCCCTTGTTACTCAATAGAATATATTGAAAATTGGTGCATGTTAAAATTGCTTTGAATATATAAATATTTTTGTCTACTAAATAAATCCATAGAAATAACATGAATAAATAATGCATTGAAAATCAATGTTAATAGTTCCTCATTTTCTATTCCAAAAAACAATATTAATATCTCATGTAAATAGTGGTTCTTCAGTATCAGTGGATATTCTCATATCACCTCACCATGTAAGTAGATGTCTAGAGCAATGGCTTCTAACCAAAAGCGTGATATTCTCATATCACTTCACCTTGCAATATTGGAAGCCAATGATAAAAATACAACATTGAATTTGCAATACCCTCATAGAAGTAACTCTTCACCTACGGTAAAGGAAAGTGTAAAAAAATTGAGAGGCAGAGAAAGTAATACATATCATATCCTGCAATAGCTTTGTAGAAGTATTGATGTGCTCCGTGATTTCTTTAATGCAAGTGGTCATGGATGCAGCACAAGGGTTGGGATAAATGCATCATGACAAAAATATGAATTACTTCCATAATTAAGTAACTATAGTAATACTTTGGTAATGGTGAAAGGCTAGGTTAGGGAGTTATCTTGCCCGAAAATACAAGACCAGTATTGTTAATAAAAAGGAGAGATATATAAAAATATAATAGACACACAAATCATGACAAATTAATAATGAGACAAAATTCACATGGTTCACCTAATATGGGCTACGTCCATATGGAAATGGCTAGGCCTTTTATTATGTCATTAACAAACTCTTCAAAATTTTTATAGTCTCCTCCTTTTAACCCATGCTCTCACAGTGGCCAAAAGACAACTTATAATGGAGGCTACATAACATGAGAATACAATGGGAAAACCCATGGGTTACTATAACCTCGAGCCCATAAACCACTAATAGTAAATTAACTATTTTAATGAGTCAAGTTTACCTTGACTACCTATTGTAGTCGCTACAACAACACCCAAAATTTTGGGTCCCCACCCCCCTACTTGCTTAAGGTCATACAGGTTATCATCATGTTTGGAACTAGTAGATCTCTCCGTGACCCATTCCCATTAAACCCTATTAGTGTACCCACTTACATGGTGCATTTCGTCTTTTCCCTTATTGACTTATCTCGAAATATGGTCATGGCAGTAGCATCAGGGTTTATGGGAACACCTTCTGCCGATAACTTCACCTCACCATCATCCTCATCCCTTTCAAATCCATTAGGGTTCATGTATTGCTATCTTTCTCATGCGCACCTGAAACCTTGGATGCTTGATTAAAGCCCCAACCTTGTTTAAACATTATCTTATCCCCTAAATGCATTGCCACAACCATGTTTTCACACTAACATCACATCATAACATCATCATGGCATTGTTGGGTCATATTTCTGTGACTGCACTAGGGTTGGAAGGATTTTTGTGACTTCCATATTATAACCTCAATTTCTTCTCTCTCTAAGATGCAATCATATCTTTAGTCCTAGACATGACAGTTGCATAGTCATCATTGAAATTGAGGAAGTGGCATTCACATACCCAAGATTGAACTATTAGAAGATACACATGCATGTAATTTATCATGCTTTTAAGAAGGTCATTTACACATGCATGTAATTTATCATGCTTTTAAGAAGCTCATTTACATTGGTGGTATTTATGGCATCTAGAACACCTCTAATAGTTTATAGCAAAACTTTTAGAGACTCAATTCCTTATTTGTTACACTTTAGGTCTTAATGTGACAAGGTTTTTCTTATAGTGCATAATCTTATTTACACTTACTATTATTATGCGTGCAGGTTTGATATCAAAGAGAGTTTCAAGTCATGTTGAAAATGGGAGTTTCAAGTCATGTTGAAAATGGTGATGGCACTTCAATATACCAACGTGCATCATATTTATATAAAGGCGCAATTCAAGGGGTTTAAAGGTTGTGTTAACATCGCTAGGGTTTTTCTTATCATCACACACTAAGCATTGGGTTTGAATTGGAGTGCATTACACCGATGTGATTAAAGAGCCAGCTTTTCAAAAAAATATGGGTTACAAAGCCATATTAATACTCCATCGACTTAGTTCTTGGCTATCGCACAATTCAAGCCTATGAGGGTAACGCAAATGAAATAAATAAAGGTGGCTTGATACACACCTAGCAATGCAAATCGTGCATTGAAAAGGCATCACTCTAGTTTTGTAACCTTGTTCTAAGGCATAACATCATCCCATCGGAAATATATTCGTGAAAATCGGCCTAAAATTTCAAAATTTCAACAATGTGCATGCTTCTTAGGAATCCATTGCCAATGCACTCTCATTAAATAATTTAGAGCAGCTTATTGGCACACGTAAGGTCGCTCATAAGTGCAATTGTGAAACGCATATGAAGGGGCAACATTAAACAACGACATTTTAAATGATGGCTATAAATGGCAGTGCGTTATTATGGTGCAATCGAGACCACAAGCCAACATCAACGTTGAGGCAAATATTATTTTGGGAGTCGACAACTATCTCTAAAATATGAGGTTATTCAAGGGACAAAGAACCATGGGTATGTGCATTGTTAAGGTGCAATGGAGACCATAATGGCCAGCCCCTTGTATAAAAATTGGTTTCAGCTCTTAAGCACATCACATGTTCTAGTGATTGATCCTTAAGACCTGCTTACATGTAACACCACATCGCATAAGGGATTAAGAGTAACGTATTGGGGCACGGTAAAGGCTAAAGTAAATTTGCTTCAAACTAAGCTTTATGCATTGAAGGAATTGTAAATATATAATGCGCAAATCATCATAACACACGTCGACACCATACACCATTTCAATTTGCCGAAATTATGGATGGAGTTATATTGCTCCCAAGTATACGTTGCCTCTCAATGTAACTAGATTCATGCAACATATCCAAAGAATCGGGTTAAGTGCCACTAGATGCATTATGTCAAATGTATTGCCATTTGCTAGACGATGATAGGGTGAAGGCCATCAAATCCACGCCAAAGGTTTGATGAGCTGTTGTTATATGCTAAAGGTTTCTATCGTTTTCCATGTTGAAAACAGTTTTATAATTTTGATACTAGAGCTGGGGTCCAGCTCTAAATTCATGAGTGTTTTCCCTATCAAGTTCTTCTTGACGAGTTCCAACGTCCAGAGTTGCAATTACTAAGATTTATGGAGCGTTGCATTAATCGATTCCTCTTTATAGAGCCGGTTTATAGCCTCTGAATTACGTGGAGTTTTCCAGCCAATTAATAAGGCCAAAATTTACCCATCTGCTCTCCGGTCAAATGTTACTGACCCTAGATTAAGTAAAACCAGTCGAGATTTTTTCTGGCATCGACTGCACCTTTCAGGCACAAACATTTGCATGGAAAATTCAAATGGTGACACTGACAGGTCACATAATCACAGTTTGGACTCCAAAAGTGCGACCAACCTTGTGTTGCAACTATGCGACTTCCAATGAGTCGCACTTCCACCAAGGTCGCTAGATCGCACTTCAAAGCCTCAGGAAAGTATCTGGGAAGAGCGATTTGGATAGTAGTGCGATTGTGCCACCTCCATGAGTCGCACAGGCTTACGACCTCTCTCAAATTATGGTTGCGTACATAGCAAGGTGTTATTTAAATAACAGAAGGTGGTTATACAAGAGTGTATAACGCAGTAACAGTGAAGCAACCTTGTGTTTGACACATTGATTAATAAAGAGGAATATGACTAACGCGCACCTGAATAGCTGGAAAGTAAGTGTTGGGCATAACCATGCTTTAGAACGGAGGATTATTTTGTAATTGGAGCGGTGATGGTTGTCGCGCATACATTTATATATACAAGCAACTCCACCACGGTTTTTTAGCCTGAATGATATTATAAGGAGTAAATCCAGCAAACCATGGTTGTAAATGTCTCTAGAAATGAAATGAAGGTATTCTATTCGATCACCATTCCCAAAAGAAGACTCCAAGTTGAAAGCAAGGAGGCTTTATTCTTGGAAAAAATTGATATTATTTTAGGGCACATAGGGCATGGAGAAGCCAAGATAAAGTGGTAGAGAAAGCAATTTGTTGAAGAAAGGGTAACTAGGTTTGGTTTTCATAAATGTATCTTTGATATTTGTATTTATTTAAGAAAAGAGAAAGTATTCTTATGATATTTGTCAATGAGTTTCTTGCTCATTGAATTAGGTCGAGCACATGTTTAAGTGCTTCTAGGAAGTCAAAGAGTCAATGTATTTATGTAAGACCCTTTGAGGGCATGTTACACTATGTATAACATGGTATAAAGGTCAAAGGAATACCTCCAAGCAAAGTCCAAGTCCTCTCCACGCAACAACGTCTTCCAAATAAAGCAAAACAATGGAATAAATTCATGTCAGCCTTCTAGTCGGCCTAAAAGGAGGGAGAGCCCTCTATATATAGAGGTTGTCCACTCCACTATAACATCAAGAAAATTCTCATCTGAAATCAGCGAAGTATACAAGCCAAGAAGAAGTGACAAAAAGACAAGTTTAAGGGTCTCCTAGTGCAGTGAAAGAAGAAGAAAAAGCGAAGTTGTGGGATTGTTTCTAGGGCAAGAAACAATCACACGTGTCAAGGAAAAAGAGGACAGTTTGCGAGTATAACAGCGATAATATCACAATTCAGAATTTGTTAGTGTTTGGACTAAATATTAGGCTTACAAGGCCTCCCAAGTCAAGCGAAGAAGTCCCTCTCTCTAGCGAAGGCAAAAATGACCCTGACTCTCCAAGGGTACCTTCCACACATAGAAAAATTAGGGTTGTTGTTCAATCACAACAAGTTTGCAGGCCTACCTCAAGAAGAACCTCGTTGGATCAACAGAAGGGTGTCTTATTAAGTGAAGACCATCTTGAAGGAAGGAAGAAGAATATCTCATCAAGAAGCTAACTAGCCAAGGTCTATCTCTAGAAAAAGTAGTGAAGAAAAGGACGAAGTGCTAGGGAGCAAAGTGTCATAAGGAGAAAGTCAATGTGTCGGTAACAAAGTGCAGAATAGAGGAAGGACTTGACTTGTGCTTGGAGGACATCCTTGTCAAGGGTCTAGGGTTTGACATTGATCAATAAGAGAAACTTACTAAAGGGTTTTTCTCTCAAGAGAAGAGAGGTTTTGGCCCTGGCAAAGAGCCAACATCTTGTGTTCTTGTTCTTATGTTTTCGTAGTAGTTTGATGAAGTACACACACATGCATTAATAAGAAGAAGAGTATTAAGCTAACAAGAAAATTAAAAAAAGATTCCACAAATTGTTATCAAGTCAATAAGAATCACACTACACCTAATTTCCCTTAATTCTTCAACACAACCAACACATGTTCCAATAGTCACGAAGCTTCCCAGAAAGTATGGCACCTGAGATTAGAAAATCGCAGGATTAAAGTTTGGAGATGTAGCTCTAAAGTGCGATCTACATCGAGGTGTGACTATGCGACCTCTCTCTAAGTTGCATGATCACGTCCTTATGCCTCAAAGGAGTAGCCAAGGTGGGCAATCTCCTCTAAATGGCAATAGTGCAACCTGTGTGCTTAATAAATCCCTCATACTATTTTTAATTTGGTATTGACGGGTCTACGATGTTGAAGAGACTAGCAAGTTATAACCGTGAAAAGGCACTCCATTGGACTTCGGAAGCATCTTAAATAGCAAGAGAATCCAGAGAGTAAAATTTGTCACCAATTTGTTTAAACAACCAATGATAGACCGCTTCTTGTTAGGCATAGTGGGCAACCTCCATACTGAGTGTTAGTCAAAGAAGTTGCATGCAAGGAGAATGTAATTTCCTCTTGTCATAATAGATCCAAAGACACTTATAATATGTTGTCATGCATACAGCCTGTGGTACTAGTGTGGATAAGGCATGGTGCCTACCAAGAGAGATATGGATAGTTCTTTCAAGAATTGTTGTAAACATTTTGGAGCTCAAATACATGCCCCATAAACATCACATTCATTGATTTCACTGTAGCATTATTCTATGTCTCATACTTATATGACAATGTTATTTGTTTGCAAGTGGGAATGCTTATTTGGATGGAGAGAGCCATGGTTTCTTGCAAGGAGCCTTGCAATCAAGGTTTTGACAAAAAGACTAGTTGGATCCATGAAGCTGCCAGAAACACTATGTCAACCATCTTGGCAAGAACTGTAGCAGGAAAATCAACATTCAACATAACGACTAGATTGCAACCCTATTTGGTGGCTCACCATGACTATGCAACAGCATCAAGGTTTCTAGCAACCCTACTCATTCTCATCACAATTACTCTTCTACTAATATATACATGTTTCTCATCATAATGCCCACAGTTATGTATAGATCAATTGAGCACGTAATATGTCAATGGACACAAGAGAAGAGTGAGGAAGGGTAAGAGTCGTCAGGGTAGGTGAAAGGTCACAAGAGAGGGTGAAAGGTCGCCCTCCTCACCTCTATAAGTAGACCCTCATTCCTCAGGACTTTAGCACTTGAGTTGGGGCTAGTAGTAGATAGTTGATTTATGCTTGAGAGTTAGAGCCACTCTACTCTTGGAAGCTAGGAGGGTGAGTTGAAGTGAGGCTAGGGTTTTGTATTGGATAATGGCATGAGCAACCCATGTTCCACTATTGGGATTTGATGAATTGCAACATATGTACTTGTATTTGCAGCAACAATTATAATAGGTTCTTCATTTCTGGCAATGATTCCCATGCTTATTCATAGTCGTTATATTGGTTATCCAATATTTCACTGCATTTGTATGTGTGAATTCATACACATAATATGTTATGGCCTGGTTCATTGTTGTTGTATGTATGTTTGCTTTCAAATCTGTGCTTACTTATTTCTCACCATGTCGGTGATCTATTGTGAACTAAATTGCAATTAACCTTCGGCATGTTCTTGTTGATGTACATTTGATTGGGTTTCGGCTCAATGATCCTTTCCATGAAATACTTCTTCTTATTATTGTTGTGACTTGCTTGTACCTCTTTCTATAATTTTTCAATATTAGGTTCACTTTGTTTCATTGTCTAGGCATTTCATTTTTGTCCTCACTCTGAAACCTTTTCATTTGAAAACCAAGAGCAAAAAAATTCATGGTGGCAGTCAGGCCCACATACTGGATGGGGCTCCTATCAACAGTGTGAGTTCTAATTGCGACTTCACACTAGAGAAACCCCTAGCTGTTGGCAACATCCAATATCATCAACACTATCCTAAAAATCCCCCCTTAAACTTGACATGGGGAGATTCACATTGGTAATTAGTCATTGTATTTGTTAGTTTTATAGCATAGTTTTCTCTTACATGGTTCATCAACCATTTCATATCTTAAGATATCACAATTTCGACTCAGGTTAAGTGTATGAGTACACCTACCACCCTTGTATCTATTCAAGTGGTCAATTCCACAACTTGATCATACATAACTCCATGCAACACTCCACTACAATATGTATGCAAGAATAACGGGTCTTACATCAAACTAACTTCAAGATAGCATCCAAAGTGACACCTATCACCCTCATAGTTATTCAAGTACTTCATTCCACAAATTGATCCTCCATCTTCTCTATTCATGAGAGGGATGTCATCATGTTCTACTACACTACAACATGTATGCTTGAACCACAAGTCTTACAACAACCTTTAGGAATACTTCCTACCTACGGTTAGGCTTTACAACTTGGACCAAACACTATAGGGCATTCTTGCACTACTGTGGATCTTCATAACATGTTGGCTCATTCACTAAGCCTCGACACCATTGGCTCCATCTATGTTTTCTCAATTATGCAACCCTTTCTTGCTATATACCCATGCTTTTAAGTGTCTTTATATTGTGCCTCCTCTCAACAATTATCCAATGCACTCTTCTCATCTTGACCTAGCCTTTCAACGTCACTTTCACTTGTTAGTTATATGTGATCTCTCCAATAGAACAACTCTCAAAACTAAGCTTGCACAGATCCATCCCATTAGCCACTAAACCACTTTTCTCAATGTTAGCGCTCGAATCTGCCTCCAGATGAGAAAGGCAACATCAAACCAAGCTCAGCCTCGTAGCTAGCCCTACAAGGACAGGAGAGGGCTCTCTCCGGGTCAATCTCGGCAAAAGATAATCAATGAGGTCGAGATGACTGAATTGATGACTGATTTTAGGCTAGGTATTAAGTATAAAGGGTTTAGAATTGATTTTTAAAGGTTTTGTTGAATTCAAGGGAAAGGCAAATTTGGGTGCGGGGATGAGGCACAGTTTTTGCAGAGGTCTACTTGGGGCAAGATAGGCGATTGCTTTGATGCCTTAAAGCAAGTGAGATGGGTAGATCAGACTGGTGAGGAGCTAAGGAGAGCAAGGAAATCTCAAGGATTCTCCTTAAACTGAGGAAAACATAGAAAATTAAACAAAATTAAAGGCAGAGCATAGCAAGTTCATGGATTCTACCTTAACACTTCATTTGTTTAATTACAAAAAATTAAATAAGGAAAATGGTACATATACACAACTTACAAGTACTGAGAGAAACACACCATCAACACATAAAGCAACATGAATCCCAAATAGTGATGCAAAACCCTTGTCTTTCCTTTGCCAA
>APFE030395306.1:52497-64155 GCA_000404065.3 Pinus taeda
GAGTGCTAGCTGTAGGTTCCTTGACCATGAGAAATCCTGGCATATTGTCTCTCTCAAGCTCATACTCCTCATCTTCATGGTCTAGGTCATTCTTAAACAAAAAAAAATCTTCAAGATTGAAAGCCTTATCATCTTTGTGAAAGAAAATATTATCTGTTTGTTGATCTATAAAACTGATTACAAGACCATCATCATTTTCAAAAGAGGAAGAGATTTCACCAACACTTTCTTGACCATGTGTGCACTGCAAATCTGCTTTAGCATGGGCTGTAACATGACCTTTCAAGAATTGATCTATTTCATCGTCAGACAAAGGAGATAATGCTTTTTGTTTTCTTTTGCTCAAACAGTAATTGTCTTCATATGACATGGAAATCAAATTATCATTTACCACTGAGTTATCAAAAGAAGATTTCTCACTTACCTGAACAAATATCCCATCTTGTTGTCCATGAAATGACCAGAATACCTCCTCGTGAAGGCTTTGGTCAATAACTTTGTCTTCTTCATTCTAGTTGATCTCAACAATAGAGCTCTCCTTCATGGGATTCAGAACAAGGTTGTCTTCATCATCATGATCTGAATCTAGAATTGAAATGGCTGACTTGACTTTATCACATTCTGAAATTGAAACTTGACTTTCATGCATGTTGTCTTCTTCTATGGACAGATCTGGAATAAAACCTTCTCCTTCATCATCTTCCACTGTACTTAGATCTTGATCCTGCTGCAAATTTTCCTGTGCATCTTGACAAGTATCCTCTAAGTTTTCTTTATACTGCTGAAATGGATTTTCATACAGGGCCTCCATGATCTCATCATCCATGAAATTATCATCTTCATAATATTTCTCAAGGCTTTCAATAAAAGTAGAAGCATGTTTGCAACAGTTCTGAACTAAATTTAATGATGGATAAGATTCTTTATATCTTTCAATGAACATGGAATGAAAATCCTTTAAGTAATAAATACAAGCAGGCGGCAAACTTTCATACCAAGATTGGGCTTCACCTTCCAAAGTGGCCAGGAATATCTTCATCAATCAATCTTCAGGAAAATCCACTTTCAACTTGCGGATATGCATATGAAATCTAACCAGATGTAAAGCAGCATCTTTCTTACCATCATTATTAAACGTAGGCAGATTCCTTGACCAATCTACCTTGGGCATCTTATTCGGAAAACCTGGAATGTGATCTCGGCTCATGGGAGCGTATCTTCTCATGATTCGGTCCATCTTGAAAATCTCACAGCTACTGATCTCCCTACAGTGAAGTCACCATGAAGCATCGATTTCTGGATTGTTCAGTGAATGGAGTCGCCAGGTGAATGATTTCAGCCTTCTTATGTCTGATCGTTGTCCACCATCAACAATCAGATCTGAACTTGATACATGTACTGGGGGAATTTATAAGTTAAGTGTTACAATTACAAGCTAGACCAGAGATCGACTGAAGCAGCGTTTATCTACTATGCACTCGCAGAGCAATGTGCAGTTCGAAAGCTACCTGGCATGACTTTAGACTCCGTCTATAGCTATCAATCAAATAACACTAACAAGCAAACTAGTTCTTCCCTAGTATGGTCGCCACTATGTTAGCGCTCGAATCTGCCTCCGGCTCTCTCCAAGTCAATCTCGAAAAAAGATAATGAACGAGGTCGAGATGACTGAATTGATGACTGATTTTAGGCTAGGTATTAAGTATAAAGGGTTTATAATTGATTTTTAAAGGTTTTGTTGAATTCAAGGGAAAGGCAAATTTGGGTGCGGGGATGAGGCACAGTTTTTGCAGAGGTCTACTCGGGACAAGATAGGCGATTGTTTTGATGCCTTAAAGCAAGTGAGATGGGTAGATCAGACTGGTGAGGAGCTAAGGAGAGCAAGGAATCTCAAGGATTCTCCTTAAACTGAAGAAAACATAGAAAATTAAACAAATTTAAAGGCAGAGCATGGCAAGTTCATGGATTCTACCTTAACACTTCATTTGTTTAATTACAGCAGATTAAATAAAGAAAATGGTACACATACACAACTTACAAGTACTGAGAGAAACACACCATAAACACATAAAGCCACATGAATCCCAAATAGTGCTGCAAAACCCTAGTCTTTCCTTTGCCAAAACGCAGATAAGATATGTACAATATAGTCTCAAGTTATTCCCAAGAGTCCAACCCCTCCTACTGAGTGAAAATTTACATATATAGACCAAGATATCATCATTCCCTAACCTCTAGGGGTCGAGCTCCTCCTTCTAGGATCAGTTTGAACAAATTCTAAACATGGAGCAAGAATCTAGATGACCAAACAACCTGCCTCTAAAAAGAAAGAAACTGATTCATTACATTAATTTCTTGCTAATTTGTGAATGAATCATCTAGAAGAAGGTAGATAAGTGCCATGTTACCTTAAATACATCAAATTACATCATGTTGGGTCAAAAATTACATCAAAGAGTGAAATTGGTGAAAACTAGCCGAATTCCTGAGCTGAAGGTGAAAAACTGGGCCAAAACCTATATGTGTAGCGCCCCTGATCCCTATGCGTAGCGCACATTTGATCCTATTTTGTGGGTACTTCCCGACATCCAAATTGAGCTCATGATAGCTCGTTGGAAAGCCCTGGATGTCTAATTTCCAACCCAAGTGGAATTTTCCAATTTGGAGCTCATTTGCCCCCTCAAAACTGAATTCTCCCAGAGGTACTCCCTGTCGTGGCAAAAGGTGGCAGCAAGGTGGTTTTCATGATGTTTTTGGACCTTTTGACCATCCACATCTCAATGAAATGCTTCGGCAATGGCTGAACATGTGTATTTCTTCATGAGAAATCCAAAACTACAAGCCATTTGTCATTTGGACCTCCCAATCTTCAGGGTAGCGTGCTGCGCGCTACTCGTTGAGCCAAAAAACCTGTTTTGCAGGCCAAAAATTTCAAAACGACAAAATTTTCTCTGAATTTGCCCAAATTCTGAGTGAAGACCCCCTATCATGTGTTATGCTTAGCCAACGAAGCTTCGGGCAAAACTCGAAGTGGATCCGACCTCTTCCGCCGTTTTAGTGCTTGGCTCAACCTACTTTTCAACATTTTCACTCTTGCTTTGTTGACATGCATGCGAGCCCAATAATGATGTTTCATGTGTCAGAGCATATATTTATCTCTATTATCCTTTGCCAAAAACTTCTCTAAGTGAATGTTGACCCTCTCGAGCCAAGTCTCCCAGTCAGCTTCTACCTCCTGCTCATAAACTGAATCTATGTCTGACATGGCTTTAGTATCAAGATGTTTGTGATATGTATAATGATATATGTGTGGTGGAGCCAAACTTCAATGCATACTCAAAACTCTTCTATGTTTACCAAAGCATCATACAAACTAAGCCATAATGATAATGCTCTGTTTTCAATGAATTGGCACAAAACGGTCACTTCTTGACAAATGAACAAAATATAATGTGTGCCCTTTGAAATGTTGACTAGGGTTTACAAATGAGCATGGAGCTGGTTTTCATCAAGGAAAGGCAGAAAAATCTTCACCAATTACTCATATGTCCTTTAATACCATTTAAAAATATTTTGATAGGGGCCTAGGGTTTCATTTGATTTCTTACACCCAACACATCACCTCCTCTTCTTCAAACACACTATAAACAATATCAAATTGATTGAATCAGTCAAAGAACACCTACTTGCAGCTTTGGAGTCGATTTGGCAAGATCTGGTCGCATTAACAAAAAAAATTTGGGGCTGTGACTGAGTGCGTAGCGCTCGAACCCAATGCGTAGCGCACACCTGTATGCGTAGCGCCTATGTTTTTTTACACTGGCTAGTGAGGCCCAGTGCGTAGAGCACACCTGTATGCGTAGCGCACAAACCCAACGCGTAGCGCATTTTGTAAGAGGCGTTTGGAGCCTTCCCGGTGTCGAAATCGGGTGCAAGATAGCTCGTTGGAAAGGTCTCTGAGTATACTTTCCATTACAATGGGAATTTTTCAATTTTGAATTCATTTTCCTGGTCAAAAGTCAAATCTCCCAAGACTGGTCAAAATGTGCCAAATGAGGCTGCCTCAAGGCAGAGTGCTGTTGCAATCAACTTGTGAATGCCTTCCTCAATTCCCAATTGAGCTCATGATAGCTCATTGGAAATATCTTTTTGTCTAGTTATCATTTAACTCATCAAGAAAGTCATTTGGCCAACCATGCTAGGAGAAATCTTGATTTTCCCAAGGTCACTTTGGAGGTGCATTCAATTCTCCTGAGGCAACGGTATTTTTGACATTTCTCTAAAACCATGATACCTGTGTAAAAAGTGAGGGAGTTTTTTCTTCTTTGGCATGTTGTGGAAAAAAAAAATCTCTTATTTTTCCCAAATTCATCTTTGATTGCTCATAAACATCATTTGAGTAAAACTTATCCCGATGTGTCTAACAAGGGATTTTGTCGAAATGAAGCGAAATGAAGGGGATAAGGGGCTTCTAAATTCTTGGGGAAATTTTTGGAAGTAGGGAGGGATGTTAGGAAGCAGGGGAAAGTGAAAACTCAGAGATCGAGTGAGGGGAAGGGGTCCAAAAGGGAAAAACACAGGCCCAACCTAGAAAATTGCCAGGTTGTAGCAAGAAACTAGGGTTTGTGGAAAAATGAGGAATTTGGGGAATCTCAATGATGGGAAGTGTTTAATAAGGTACATGAAGGATAGGGGAAGGTGTATGAACATCTGGATACAAGTTTTGCTAATGATTTGACCATCCAAGAGAAATTACCTCCAAAACCCTAGGAGAGGGAAATGGACCTTACCAAGGCACAACTGAAACATGAATAAGTTGTAAAATGACCCAATGGAACTTGACATGATGATAACAACCATATGGATGATGATAGACTCAGCTGAATAGTGACATAGGCTGACATTTGGGCAACTTTGAAAAGAGTGAAAACAAACCCTAGACCTAACGCCTAGTGACCAAATTTTGCTTGAAGACTCTTTGAAATGACAAAATTGACCTTGACACCTTAAAATCACTTTGTAAGAGCATATTTGATCACTGGAGGAAGGCTACAAAGGCTGACACTAACACTCAACTCTTAGTTTCCTAACAACAATGTTTTATTGTAACAACTTCGGGTTAAATTTCCATGTAAATAAATAATGTATGGACAAAAGCAAAAAAATCAAACCAATGTCATGGGACAGGTATTCCAATTTGAATGAGGGGGGAAACATTACATTGGGATCCCCTTGTGATTAATTATTTATTGGCTATGGAAATTGGCATTGGCAAGAGGCAAAAGGAAATAAATGGAAAATTAATTATTACAGGCCAACAAGGACATGAGGCAAAAAGGTAAAATAAATAAAGGAAAATGAAAGAAATTTCACTTCAGCAGGTGGGGAAGAGGAAGAGACAAGAAAAGGATAAAAATAGTAAAAGAATATGCATGCAAGGAAAAATGAAGGAAAAGTAAAAGAAAATAAAATAAATTGGAGAGACAACATTCTAGCATTCTCTTTTGGAAGAAAAGAGGCAAGAGATATAGAAGCTACAACACTACAACACTTGGACACAAGGAAGACAAGCAACACACAAGCAAGAGACAAGCAAGGAGCACAAGAGGAATTTGAGTGGCAGCCAAGAAGAAGGATTGAACGACAACTAACAAAGGGCAGAAAAGAATAGAGAATAGAGAAAAGAGCAACAAGCAAGAGTATTTTTGTAGGTAACAGTGTGCATGTGTGATTTATCATGTTGGAATTTGAATGCATGGTTCATGCATTGGATTATTGGTCATTTTGTTTTCATTGGAAAGGAATTTTTCCTGGATCAATAGTTATGTACAACCTTGCCTACGCCATTTCTCGGATAGCCATGATGTAGTGGGTTCCTTGTTTGGTTAAGCTTTGGATTGTCGGTAGATTTTGGCTCTTGGTTGAGGTGGTCTCAGAAAAATCCCAATGATGGTTTTCTCCAAGAAGCTCTTGACAGGTGGGTGGAGACATGAAAATTCCTCTGGTTATGGTGAAGAAATTATGAGGCATCCAAGCTTGTATTGGTTTGGTGATTTTTGGACCCAATATTGGGTGAAATCATTGTGGTATGAGGGTGGAGGTGGTTTCCTCTGGATTCCCTATTTTGTTTATGTTTTGGTTTATCTCATGTGATCCCAAATTCATGCTTGGAATATGGCACGAGGGTGATTGGTTGGAAGAAATATTTAGTTTAGCCCAAACTATGGTCGGGTGGTACGTGGAATTCCCTGACTTGGTTGGCATTATGCATATGTTAGTATGTGTTATTCTTTGTTGAGGTCAATGAGCACAAGTTCTAGTTTAATGTGTGATTATATGACTAGTTTGTCATGGCTTCATTCTGGTTAAATGTTGGTTACATGCCCGGTATACTTCTTATTATATGATATGCTCTTGTTATTGATCTTGATCATGGTTAGACGAGCTATTGAATAGTTACATGAACGCATGAGCTAATAAGTGTTTGTTGCAACTAGCCTGAAAGGGCAGTAAGCCTTCTTGATGAACATCTGATGAAACTAATGAAACAGTGAACAATTATGCATTCATGACCCATAGGTACCTGTTCACCAAGTGTTTATATAAATGATTCATATTTGTTGGATAAGCTTAGGCAATATCTGAGCCGAAGAATAAAATATGCATACTTGTAATTATCATTGACAATGTTTTGGAAAGTTCTGGACAGATCTGGGCAGTTGGCCTGTAGTCTGCCCTGAAAAATATAGAACAGGGTTCGTGGCTACACTCTTAGTTTAGGGAATCTGGGGCCATATATGCATTGAACAAAGGTTATCCGTGTGGTTCGAGCCCTCTAGTTGTACTGGCAAGCCTATATGCGTGTTGTTGGGCAGTAAAGAGAGGTTGAAGAGTGGCCTATGCTTAGGGAAAGTGATCACTAGGGAAAGATTGTATGATGTCAGTGGGATCATGTATCCTTGGGTGTTGCAAAAGGTTTTGGACAAGTGGAGCCCATTTCCATATCTGGATCTTGGATTTTGGGTCATGCATAGTAAATCTCAACTCGTGTTTCCCCTAGTAAGCTTGTAAAAGTGGGTAAATGTGGGGTGGGGTGTTACATTTATTAGGCTCTAAATCTTAGGATTCAAGGTGTATTTGCAAACCACTATTTGTTGCTACTCCAGTGTGGCTTTCAACCTCCATACTTCAACCTTAGCAACCACCTTTGGTTTAGGAATTTTTTCCTTTGCTCCACACTTTTGCCTCCATTTGCAGAAAACCCATAAATAATTCGAGTTTGAGATACAACTTTAATAACAATATTCTTTCTTAACCATTAGTGGACCACCACATGCACTTCCTAGGCATGTTGAAGAGAAGCCATGTTGCTTGTATCAATGGCAAGCTCATATGCAAGAACCACGTCATCCCATCTAGGTAGATTATCAGAAAATGCCTTTAGTTATTCATAACATACATCAAAATCCTTGTATGCTTCTCATTCTTCTATTTATTCCCCTATACATATAAAAATAGACATTGTCGAGTAACCAAATTCACAACAACATGTATCCATTTTCCTCCATCATGTAACCCATCAAACCATGCTCCTTTACTCTACCACTCCACCCCTTAATATTTTTTTGTAGTCTTCTTGGTAACGCTCATCTAGTCAACATTAGAGGGAGAAGCAAGAAGAGAAAATTCCATTTGATCTCTAGGTATCCTATCCAAAATGCTTCTTCTATTTTTAGATGCTTACTATAGTTTCTCATACTTATGGCATTGGGTCATTTCCTAGGAAAAACAACCTAATCCCTAGCTATTTTTGACATCCATTCAATATGAATAAGTCGATGTCATTCACGTTCCATCGTTATAGTTGTCATTATCTCCTCCATTATTTAGCCAACACTTGATCAAAATAAATGTATTTCCTTGCCTTGATATGGATCTAATGCATATGTTTTTAGATCGAGTTTGTAGGCACCCTATAGATATTTCACAACACCTCGATCTTGCTGGTTAATCTTCAACTTCTAGCTGTAATACAACTTTTTATAATAATAAAAAATAGAGTTATATAAGAACATAATAGGCACACAAATAATGGAAAATTCACAAGAGACAAACTTTAAATGGTTCACCCAATATGGGCTATGTAGAAATTCTCGCTGTAGATCACCTGATAATGCAATGTAACTAAAGCAAAATATTTGATCTACTTCTACTATCAAACTTTGCGGAAGCTTAATCAATTTGAGCAAGGTCAATCGGAACACATATAACAGAGAAGAAGAAATCATACACATGAAACAAAGAAGAATACTTTGGGGAAAGCCTAGGCTAAAAACCCTGTTATCTGTATTATCATACAAGTGGAAATATCTCAGGATTACACAAAGCTTTAGCTCTCAAGCTATCCAACTCTCAGTACAATCCCTCACTGCTGCTCATAGACAGAATAGACAACACATATGCTTTCCTTCAGTCCTCCAAGCCTCCTATTTCCTTGTGTGGTTTCTCTTGGGTCCTCCAGCTGCAACCTGTGTGATTCGCACCTCACACACAACACTGACCTCCGAAATAACTGTGAAATCCTGAAGGAGTTAATTCCTTCTACATGGATGAGTTTCCTTTATAGGAAAATTCCTCCAATTTATAGTACAATGTCCCTGTCTTTAATCTCAACTGGGTCTTTCTCTGAAATGACATGCATTGGTTATTTATGAGAGAATATTCAGTTATCTGGAGAACAATAGTTGCATGCATGCATGCATTAACTGACTGAACTCACAATTAGTTCCTCCAACTGTTTGGAACTAATTTAACTGGACTTAACTCAGTTAACTGACCTAACTAATTACAACTCAAATACAACTCATCCTTATCTCCTTAATTAAGGGATAGCTTCCTCAATGAAAGGGATAATTGTTGCATGTCTTCACAAAGACTTTATGTTTTATTTTCTTCAACTAATTAACTCAAGATGAATTAATTAATTATTTTTCAAATAGCTAGTGAGACTAAATTCAAATTTTAATTCTCAATTTTGATTCAAGGACAAACCAAAATTGGAATATATCCCGAAATGCTATTTATAGGAATACTATTTTTAGCATTTCTACTTTTTGCTATTTCCAACAGAGTTGGAGTATATCCTGAAATGTTATTTACAACAATGTTATTTTTAGCATTTCTATTTTCAGCATTTCTTGTTGCTATTCTCAACACTTCCTCTCAACAAGAAAGGCATTCAACTCGAACCTGATCCTGAACCTTTAAAATGTTCTACATGCAACACTTCTCTCAAGTGTTGTTGCTGTAGCAACTCTAGAAACAAAAAATATACAACTTGAATCAGTATGATGCATCTGTCATCAAAGTCTCTGACTGTTATTGCCTCTATCGATTGAAAACTCTACACCTCTGTGCTCTTCAGTATCTGACTACTCTAGCCTCTATCACTTTGATCTTTGACTGCATCAATCACACTGATTCCTCCTGCTGCATCCGTGCTACTGCTGGTCCTATCTCCTAGCATGCATCTGCACTGCACCTCCTCTCATCATGTTGCATCGTGCTGCCCAATGCTACACTGTAACTCAGTTACTCAGAAGTAAGTAACTAATCTCCCAACTGACCTCCCTGTTGGGCCAGAAACGCCCTCTGATGCTAAAGCTCCCTCTGTCGCTCCATCCGCATCTGTCTCTACCCACTCATCCAATCTTGCTACTCCTTGTCAGGGCTCCCATAGCAAGGTCTAATCAAAGAGGTTGGGTACCTCAAGGATCCTCCCCTATTTCAGCCTTCTTGGGATTATCACTTCACATCGCCCCACCTCACACCTGGAGGTATGGCTGCATGTGATCCCTCTGCCCACTTGGCTTGAAATTTCCCCCTTCTGGAGGTCTCTGCATGAGTGGGTGCCTCCACTCGATCTCCTCTCGGCTTCTCCAGTTGTAGCTACTCCACAACCTCCTGAAGCTGGTTCACCAATTGTGGCTCCTCCACAATTTGTTAAGACTTCTTCTGGAGCTACATGTTGAGAGGTAATGTACTCTCCCTCTCAACCACCAAGTCTCCAACATTTTCCTTGCTCCTCAAGGCTTTGAATCCATCTTGAACCTCAAGAGCGTACAGGTTCTGTACCCGTGAACCAATCTGTTTCACCTGATCCATGGTGATGTGTCTAAGGAAAACCTTTCCCTTACTAAAAACAACATCATAGCCTTTGTCGTCCACCATCGCTATCGATACCAAGTTCTTCTTCAGTCCCGACACATACTTCACATCTGTCAAGGTGATAGAAGCTCTAAGCTCCCTCTGAAAAGCAACCGTGCCCACTCCTGAAACATTATACCTTTCACTGTCACCCATATCTATGAGTATCTTGAGGTCTTTCTCCTCCAAGGTACTGAATAAACTCTTATCGTCAGTCATGTGGAATGAGGTTCCATTATCAAGAAATCAACCACAGCCCATCATCGATGAAACCATGCATGCGATGAGAGTAAAATCCAATTCGAACTGTGAGGCTAGGGCCTCACCTTCAAATCCTTCCGAGGATCCCTTCTTGGATTTCTTCAATGGACAATTAGTTGCATAATGGCCCACCTCATGACAATTAAAGCATCTCACTTTAGATTTGTCAATCTTCTTCCCTCCATGGGAAGAACTCGATTTGGGATGAGAATCCTTCTCCTTCCCTTTCCTTGCCTTACTCGCTAAGGCGAAATTTTCTTCATCCTCTTTGGATGAAGAACCATCTCTAGTGCTCCTCCTGATCTCCTCCTGCATCAGATTTGACCACAACCGTTCCCAATCTAGCAGTTTCTCTCTTCCATTCACTGAGTCCTGGTAGCTATGCCAACTCTTAAGAAGATCGAGGAGAGCAAGACTCACCATTGCTCCGATACCATGTAGAACTTTTTCTACAAAACCTCGCTCCGATACCATGTAGAAATTTCTCTATGGATCAACTAGCTCTTATACCATGTAGAAATTTCTCTATGGATCAACTACCTCTAATACCATGTAGAAATTTCTCTATAGATCAGCTAGCTCTAATACCATGTAGAATTTCCTGCAAATTCTCTACAAATCTACCTCTGAGATCTATGTAGAAAATCTGATTGTAGATTAATCTGATTATGCAGTATAACTAAAGAAAAATACTTAATCTACTTCTACAATCAAACTTGCGGAAGCTTAATAGATTTGAGTGCAAGATCAAGTGGAACACATATAACCAGAAGAAGAATCAATACACATGAAACACAAAAGAATACTCTAGGAAAAGCCTCAACTAAAAACCTCGCTATCTGTATTATCATACAAGTGGAAATATCTCAGGATTACACAAAGTTTTAGCTCTCAAGCTATCCAGCTCTCAGTATAATCCTTCACTACTGCTCATAGACAGAATAGACAACACATATGCCTTCCTTCAATCCTCCAAGCCTCTTATTTCCTTGCGTAGTTTCTCCTGGGTCCTCCAGCTGCAAACATGTGTGATTCTCAGCTCACACACAACACTGACCTCTGAAATAACAATGCAATCCTGAAGGAGTTAATTCCTTCTACATGGATGAGTTTCCTTTATAGGAAAATTCCTCCAACTGATAGTACAATGTCCCTGTCTTTAATCTCAACTGGGTCTTTCTCTGAACTGAC
>APFE030395306.1:64175-102415 GCA_000404065.3 Pinus taeda
GTTAACTGAGCTAACTAATTACAACTCAAATACAACTCATCCTTATCTCCTTAATTAAGGGATAACTTCCTCAATCAAAGGGATAATTGTTGCATGTCTTCGCAAAGACTTTATGTTTGATTTTCTTCAGCTAATTAACACAATATGAACTAATTGATTATTTTTCAAACAGCTAGTGAGACTAAATTCGAATTTTAATTCTCAATTTTGATTCAAGGAAAAATCAAAATTGGAATATATCCCGAAATTATATTTATAGCAATGCTATTTTTAGAATTTCTATTTTTTGCTATTTCCAACAGAGTTGGAGTACCACCTGAAATGTTATTTATAGCAATGTTCTTTTTAGAATTTCTATTTCTAGCATTTCTTGTTGCTATTTTCAATGGGCTACATCGACAAAAAAATGACTATGCCTTTTATTATTTCATCACCAAACTCTTCAACATTTTTATAGTCTCCCCCTTCTTTTAACCATGCCCTCAAAAAGGCAAAAAGGTAAATTATAATGGAGTCATCATGCCTTTAAATAGGCTACATGTCATGAGAATATCATGGGCCAAAACTTGGGTTACCATAACTTTGAGCCCATAAACTTCCAATGGTAAATTGACATTATGACTGAGTCAAGTTTACCCTAACTACCGAAACAGGGATGTTTTTTACACACAAAGGGATTCAAACTCAGCTATCCATCCCTTCTGTGTGACGCCTTTTTAACCCCCACATATTTGTAATGTGTAAATAGGACTAACAATGTTTGATGACCAAAATAGATATTTTACCATATTTTAATTGATGCAATATTCATCTTTATTTAATATATGTTAAAGTTGAAGAATGTAGCAACCAACACAGATTTTGATGCCTAAGAAGGAAACCGTGAGGGGGATTTGGGGAAGCTTCCTATCTTAGTTTAAGTAAATTGTTTGTAGTTTTCTAATTTGGCTGTTGAACTACCTAACTACCAACATTTATGGGAAGAGTGGGGAAGTGGTACCAAGTTGCTTCTGAGGTATGGTCTATGTACCCCTTTTCGGAAACTTCTAGTTAACCACATAACCCTAGGCAACAAACCAAATTCTCATAGTGGGAAGAGTGTTTGTGGTTGAAGAGGGATCTGAGAAGGCAAATTAGATAAATAGAACAGACAAAGAGGGAAATAGAGAGAGAGGTGAGATGAGAGTACAACCCTAAACCTTGTACATAAGGAAGAGTGGATTTCACATCTTCTACCCTGAGTTGACTCTATAGAACCCAAGGATTGGCTAGCAGCAAGAAAGACAGGAATGTAGTTGAGCCTATAGTTGGGTCAAGAGGGGATCCCCTTTCTTCATTTTCCAGTAAGTCTAAGTAAAGCACATAAGTGTATTACTCCTTTGCTAATAAAATGAAATTGTTATTTGGTGTTTCATGATTATTTCTATGATAGACAATTATGCACATGTATAATGACAAGTTGAACATTGTAGTGAATGGTTTTAGTTAAAATTTATAATATTTGTTATTATAGTATGTTATGTGTAATGATAATCATTCACATAGGCTACATGTGATACTTACGCACTCCCTATTCATGAAATCAATTGGTATATTTGTTTGGAATAGCTCATATTTTCATGAAAGTTGTCATGTTGGGTTATTGTGTAAGTTTTTAAGGATACACAAGAGGTTGATTAGAATGGTTTCTTGGAATCACTAAGTAGGATGTGATAATGAGTTGAATAAATGTGTAATTATGCTTAGTTTCTAGTTGCTATTTCTTATAAGAGTAAATACAATATACAGATATTTCTTTAAAGTTTGTTCCTTATGATAGCTTTAAAGTATTGCTTTATGAGCTAGAAATTAGAGGTTGAATGGAACTCTAAGGATCTTCATGTATTTTGTAAAGTGAATGGCCTTTGTTAGGCCGGTGTGGGATAGAACAGTTGTGACTGTGCCATTGTTCTAAATGAGAAGACTTGGAAGTACTTCTCTATTTAAGAGGTGCTTGTTCCTATGGAGATAAGTCAAGATACTAGTCTCCCCATTTCTAAGTATTTTGGAGTGGGAAGTTGAAGTTACAGTATTAGAGTAAGAAGAAGCTTATTCAGCTAGGATAGGTTGTGGATTTGAAATTGGCCATCTCTTTGTATTTCTTGGTGAATTTGTCTAGTTGAAGGTAGTGTTTTGAATGTTGTCAAAGATTGTTGAAGATTTTTGAGTTTAAGAAGTTTTATGGGTAATTCCTTTCCCTCTGGGAGTTAGCCTTAGACTTGTGAAATAAGCCTAAGAATCCTTTTGAGAGTCTCAGAAATTTTGGGTTTGAAATATTTATCCTTAGTCCCTGGTTACACGGCCCAATAGGATCCATGACAAGGGTCCTAGATGAAAGGAACTATCGAGACTCTGACCATTGCGTATCAACTTGTCAATTCTTGGGATTCAGGAGTATCAAAAGTTCAAACATTGCCCTTTTTTAATTTAGGATTTGTACAGTGGAAAATTTGAAAATTTTGGCATTGGAACCCTTAGTGTCAAATTATAGTCACATGGCCAATAAGAGTTGTGACCGAGAGCTTAGCAAAATGAAGCCTAAGCCTTGGGAGAATGGAATATCAGAGTTTTGGGCTATCAACAATTGGGCATCAAGACTAACTTAACAAGCAACCTCTATAAAAAAATGCCTAATATTTATGGATCCCAACATGTTTGTTATCTATCAAGTAATTTCTCCATCTAATGACTACAGGTTATTAGTACTTGGTGCAATGGGAGATCAATTATTGGGTGTTGGGATTTAGGAAGATTGGGACTTCCATATTGATATTTTCCTGACAATACTAATACAAACTAAAAATGCCTATTAATTGTCGAAGATGGGTTTTCCCATCAACTAACTATGGTATATTTTTTATTAGCCTTTCAAGGTATCAGGTATCAGGAGGTTGATACAAAACCATTAAGGGTTTGCTCCCAACACCAATGAAACTCGATAAGGTGTAATGTGGCAAGTTTTAGTAATGTGGCAAGCGAACATGGAATTGATGTGGCATATTGATGTGGTGACAACATGGCATGCTAATGAGACAAGATAATGTGGAAAGGAGTTGTATTTAGGGCAAATTTTTGGACTTTCCAGTGCCGGAATTCGGTGGAAAAATTTGAGGTGAAATCTTGATTTGTGTTATTTAAACTAGTTTTTTTATTGTATATATGGATTCAACACCCTGGAAAACCCCTAGGGCACTTCGATTGCACAGGATTACCCACCAAGCTTGTGATTTCAATAAATTCCTGTCAGATTTTAGAGAAATTTGACCAGAAAAACCCACCGTAAAATCTTCCAAAAAGTCGCACTAAAGACAACTCCATGTGGAAATGTGATGTGGATTAAGTGAAACATGGCACTAAGGTTACATTCAAGTTGCAACCAAGGTGAAGGTGACGTGGAAATCAACTATTGGGATGTTCGATGTTGGGTTATCGAGCATTTAGGTATGGGAATTAGGATAATAGTTATCAGGGATTACCCCTCGATACTTAAATAATTTGACATGTTTATCGATTAATGGAAAAAATAGGGAGGTAGATTATTTTCAGTTGATGCTCATTAATAGGTCAAGATGAATTCATGAAGGTGTTTTCTTATGTCTCACTAGTAGTTCCTTATTCCATCAAGGCCACTACACATTGAGACTCAAGGAGGGCTGCTACCTAACAATGTTGCATGTCACTTATACTACATGTACATGGGCTCATGTATCTGCTCTCTGGGTAGGCTTTATTCCTGATCTCTAATCTGCCTTCTAGTAGCCTCTTTTGTCCATCAAAGAGCTACTCACATGGTTGTAAACTTCACCCAATCTCCATCTATCTCCATCACTTCAAGGCTGCTAGTCTAGGGTTACTTTGGACATCCATACGCTGCCCTCCAATAGTCCAAAGATGCCAAATACTACATTGTTGATTCTGCTCTTAGGATGGAGCCTTCACCACATGGAAGGTCCTCCACATGGCACCAACAGGCTGCAACAACTAAACCATCCAATTGTCCAAACTAGGACCAAAAAATTGACATGAAAACATACCTTCACATAGCCTTGGTGTATTGTTGTATTCATGTTCTGATTAGGGAATCAACGTAGACATGTTTTACCCTTTCCAATCACTACAATAGCCCTAGATTCTAATGTGGCTTCCCTTCCTTGAAAATTTGTTGCCCTACGCTACCTGTAATAAGGCTCTGTTGTAGGATTGAGGCCTTACGACCATCTCTAACAACCTTATACATCTTGTGTTAGCTCTGTAATTACCATAGAGACTACAGCTCCCAAAATACAAGGTATCCCAACATTATTCCGCACCAAAATAGCCTTGTCTCCCTGTGAATTAACCCAACTACTCCTTGGCCCTATTCTTTCTCCCAATCTAACCCAAAACAGTGACTTCAAGCTTTGGCCTCCTCCTTTTTCAAACTGCAGTTAATTCAGAAGGTATTCTCCACAATTTGTTGCACTTGGATGGATGAAATAAGTATTCCATTTCACCTCTATATATACACATAAATATGACTCCACGAATTGATTTGAAGAGACATGTCTTTTGGACGAATTCCTCAAGCCTACATGACTTTGGCTATACATAATAAATTGTCAACTTCAAAAATTCATAACTTCATTTCTAGAGCTCTAATTTGAGTGATCTTTGGAGCATTGGAATCGGCTTTCCAAGCTCTATCACCTCAAATTTTTTCAAGCTCAAATTCATCATGGTTTTGACCCAAATCTAATGGGTGGAAAACCCCATGCTTGGGTTCCAAGCCCACAAGTGACCCTTGTGGTTCTTTGCCCTCCAAACCCTAAACCCTAGGGCTTGGAGTACCTCCCAAGCTACAAAAATCAACACTCCCTCTTAGCGAGGGAGGTACTTCCAAGGCTAGGAAGTATCTAATCATTATCATCATTGCTTGCAACACTTGCCCAACTCCTAGAGCTCACAATCCCAACAATCCCTGTGCGGTGAACTATGCCCTTCTCGAAAGTGTCGTTGTCACTACTGGAAGAACCCTGCTTCTTCTTCTTATCATGTAAAGTCTTCCACTCTCCATGATTCCTTCTTAGCAGTTTTAGGAGCACCCTTGCTCCCCATTGACCACTTGCTCTTCTTGGACTGCAGAGTCTCCCTCTGAATCTGCAAGCTCCCTCTAGGTCTCTGGAACCTGGACCTTCTTCTCAAGAAGGTGTACCTTCTTTTTGGGAACCTGTACCTGCTCCTCTGAAGCCTGCACCTGCTCTTGCTTCTCTGGAACTTGTACCTACTCCACTTGCTTCTTTCCATGATCCACAGGCTTGTTTGTCAACATGTAGAGACCATGATGTCTAACTCTAAGTACAATCCCATCAGACTTAGAGCCTCTAGGCTTGAGTCTTACCTTCCCATCTTGGAACAAGACCTTAATCCCCTTTCTCTCGATCATCGAGACGGAAATCATGTTATATCTAAGTCTTCGTATAAATAGTACATCCTGGACCCGCATCACACGTCCTGTCTCCATCCTGAATGGAAGAATTCTCAATCCTCAGATCTACAACTGACTCTTGTCACCCAACACCATGTGCAGCTTCGAGTCCCATTCAGCTAGAGTCTAAGAAAACTCCTATGACCATGTCATATGTTTCGTCGCACCACTGTCCACTTACCATCCATCCTCATTGATAGTATCCTGTGAGAAATGAGAAATCATAGTAAAGTCCTTCTCTTCCAATATCCTTATGAGATCATCCATCTCACCTGAAGTGGCAACACCAACACCCTACTTCTCTTTCCTTTTCTCATCATCTCCCTTCTTCTTCATCGGACACCTCGAAAAATAATGACCCATCTCACCACAATTGAAACACTTGACTTTACTCAAGTCCTTCTTTTGATTGCCCTTCATTCAAGCTGCAAGTGCCAAATCATCATCAAAAGACTTCTTCTTTAGATGAAGATCCTCGTCTTGCAACTCTTCTGAATGAATTCATCCCACATCCTATCCCAGTCTAACAACTTCTCCCTAGAAACAGTCCCTTTGATGAAGGGTTTCCATTCCTCAATAAACCCTTTCAAGGCCATATCTCCATCTGAGATAGTCACACCGATGGCAGCAATCTCATCTTTGACCTGAGACAATCTTGTCAGATACGAGGTCACGATTTCACCCTTTATCATCTTGATGGGCTTCAACTTATCCTCCAATACCAGTACTTGATTATCATTCTTATTCTAGAAGAAATTCTGAAGAGCCATCCAAATCTCATGTGCATTGTTCTTCCCGAACAAATGAGGTATTAGGGCATCCTTCACACCATCTAGGATGATCAATATCACCCTCGCATCTAAATCTTCATATATTTCCAGCTCCTTAGGGTCAGTTGGCTTCTTGATCCCTTTCTCAACGAACTCCTAGATCCTGTTAACCTGGAAGACCAACTTGATCCTTTCCTTCTAAGGACTATAGTTGGACAACACCTCCAACCTGTCCTCATACCAGAGACCTGTCTACAACTTCGACATTCTAGTGATCTCTTCACTTACAATGTGATTAACTCCCTCTCACGATGTACTTCATTGCACACAACTCTGATTTACTTACTTCCAAAGTAACTCATACACATTTTGATACCATGTGAATTTCCATGACCTTGGGTCTAGATTAGAGTCTTAAAATAATTGATGCCACAGAACCAAGAATCTCAACCATAAACTACTTTACACAGTGGAAAATATAAAGCAGTAAATCACATATGGACAAATATACACGCTTTTTAACATAAGTGTACAATATTGTACAATCTCGTTCTTCGTTATATTAAACCAAATCTGAATAATACAACAGTTTATGCTATACAAGATGCAATGACAAACTTCGATGTCATATCTCATCTTGTCGGTCCTTCGCTTATGTACTGCTCACTAGTAGTGCCTTAGTCCATCAAGTCCCCTACACATCAAGAATCCATGAGGGCTACCACCTAACAATGTTGCATGTACACGAGCTCATAAATCTGCTCTCTGGGTAGGCCTAATTACCGAGCTCCAATCTGCCTTCTAGTAACCTATTTCGTTCATCAAAGAGCTACTCATAAGGCTTCAAACTTCACCCAATCTTCAACTATCTTCATCACTTCAAGACTATTAGTTTAGGTTTACTTTGGACATCCACACGCTACCTTACAACAGTCCAAAGATGCCCAATACTACATTGTTGGTTCTACCCCTAGGATGGACCCTTCACCACATGGCAGTTCCTCCACATGGAACCAACATGCTACAACAACTAAACCATCCAATTTTCCAAACTAGGACCAACAAATTGACATGAAAACATACCTTCACATAGGCTTGGTGCACTGTTGTAGTCTTGTTCTGGTTAGGGCATCAATGCATACCTATTTTACCCTTTCCAACCACTACGATAGCCCTAGATTCTAATGTGGCTTCCCTTCCTTAGATAGTTTCTACCCTAAATTGTCTATAATAAGGATCTGCTATAGGATTGAGGCCTTATGGCCCTCTCCAACAACCTTATACAACCCGCGTTAGCTCTGTAATTGCCACAAAGACTGCTGCTCCCAAAACAGAAGGTATCCCAACATTATTCCACACCAAAAGAACCCTATCTCCCTACGGATTAACCCAAATGCTCCTCGGCCTTGTTCTTTCTCCCAACCTGACCTAAAATAGTCACTTCAGTTTTCGACCTCTTCCTTGTTCAAACTGCAGCTAATTCAGAAGGTATTCCCCACAATTTGTTACACTTAGATGGATGAAATAATTCCTCCATCTCACCTCTATATATACACATAAAGAGGGCTCCACAAATTCATTTGAAGAGACATGTCTCTTAGACGAATTCCTCAAGCCTACATGACTTTGGTTGTCCATAATAAATTGTCAACTTCAAAAATTCATAACTTCATTTCTAGAGCTCTGATTTGAGTGATATTTGGAGCATTGCAATTGGCTTGCCAAGCTCTATCACCTCAAATTTTCTCAAGCTCAAATTCATCATGGTTTTGGCCCAAAAAACGATGAGTGCAAAGCCCCACTCTTGGGTTCCAAGCCCACAAGTGACCCTTGTGGTGCTTTGCCCTCCAAACCCTGAACCCTAGGGCTTGGAGTACCTCCCAAGCTACACAAATCAACAGATGAGACCCGTAACTTTCAAAGATTTTAGAATCACATTATGAAGATTGAATCATATCATGCATGGTGTGATGATAACTACTACCATTTATTTCAATAAGACCACTACTGTCCAGATGGCAGCCATCTCTATCACTGATTTGATCGTATTTTACAAATTCAACAACTAGATTACTGAAGTCTAATTGAAAATCTAAGGATGGGTATATTGGATCAATCTCATGAGTAACTCGAACAAAATAATTTCCTTCATGCAAGACTATAAATGACAATGGATAGAATGGATACTCAATGATTTGATTCCTCACTTCTTCATCATGGATGACCTCACTGCCTTGTGAAAATTTAGAATTCTACTTATCGGGTGGGAGATCAGACGAGCAAGATATATAAGAAATAGGACACAAGGCACGAGGAATTGAAGCAGAAGCTTCCATGAGAACGTCTTCTTTGACCAAAATAGACCCTTGATCTAAATCTTTCAAATCATGATTTTCTTAGGAAACTGAAAGATGAGTAGGTGCACTTAGGCATTGTTCAACATATACATCAATGGAATCATCATCATCAAAATGATGGTTTCCCAAGACTATAAATTGATTAATCAAATTGATCTCATTTGATCAATTACCAAGATTATTAGATTCTAAATCAACAAAGAATGGAGAAACATTATCTTAATATAGAGGACTTTGAAAAAGAGAAGAAAGATTGAAAGAATCTGCACCTTTATGCTCCTCTACCTGTGAAATATGACCATCTTGTACTATATCACAATTTGAACCAACAACTTAAAAATCAAGAGAGTTTGAAGAACTAGCTGGTGGGTCATACTAATCAAGGTACAAAGAGTCATGGTATGTAGATGATAGAGGATGACAGGTGTCCCTTGAAGAAGTAGTGATTTTAGTGGAACAAGAATCAAGATTGAGGTTAAGAATACTAATATCATGTTGAGCAATGGAAGGATTAGTCTTCACCCTACGCTCCATGAACCATTCCAAGGTTTCCTCCATTAGATCTGAATCATGGTAATTGAATGAAGGTTGAAGAGACGGATTAACAATATGTTTTTCATATTTTTCTAATTTGAATAACTTCAAGACAAGGCATAGAAAAAGGAGGAGGACAAGGAATGGAAGGAATAGTAGGTTCCTCCTCTGAAATTAGCAATGTCTTATGTATTTGAGAAGTTGGGAGAGCAGAATCATCAAGGGGTTTAGACTGACCATGTAAAGAGATATAAACCAAATGCTCAAAGTTTTGTTTAAAGGAATCCCAATTTGTATCTTCTTCGGGAAATTTATAAAAAAGGTGAAGGAATCGATTAGAAAAATCCTCAATTGATTCATTAGGATTCATTCTTAGTTGATTAATCCTTTTAAAAACATCTTGGCAGCCATACCTATCAAAGGTTTGATGAAGCTCCTTAAGGAATTGATCAAATGAGGGGATGGAAGAAGATGGTAAGGTATGACACCATCAGTTAACACAACCTTCAAGGGCGATGAAGAAAAGTATAAGAGCATCATCTTCAAAATTGATTTCATAAAATTCACAAAAATAGAGAAAATTAAAGATGTGCTCAGCTATGGATATTTCACCCTCACCATAAAACTTCAATTGAGACAAGTTATAAAGAGACTCGTCAGGAATTGAAATTTCACCATCATATTTATCAGCTAAACACCCTAGGAGTATGATTTGGGGATGAGCCATTTAAGATAAGAGATTCAAAACAGACTCAATGAGCACAACTTGTCATCTGGCCCTCCTTCTAGCACCATTTGTTGACAGTGCTGGAAATTCATCAACCAAGGGGGTCTCCCCGATGTGAAGTACCAATTAGACCTCACACCATTTGGAGTAGGAGCCCCATCTCGAGTATTGGCTCGACTACCATAACTCTAAGGTTTTCCTTGGTTGCAATGAATCACATAAGAGAGTATGCACATAACCTCTAGAATTAGCAAGTAGTTGACGTTGTGAAACACCAATTGCAATGTGTAAATGGAGACTCTCACGAGAGGGAAATAAAAGTGAGCCTCTAGAAGGAAAATAATATTACTATCCTAAGAGAGAGACAAGAGAGAAAGGAAAGGTTTGTTAGCTATCTAGTGAAACAATTCACATAGACACAACCAACATTAAAGCAAATACAACACACCTTCAACAAGATAATCACCAAAGACACCGAAATATTCCAATTTCTTTAGTATAGATTAGAACAACATATATCGCAAACATTCAAAGAACAATTTTACAACATTTACAACATACACATAAAAGTGTGTTGGCTCAAACAAGCTTTTGATTATTAGGTGAAAGATCCAAGTACACAATTAAAATGGTGAGCCACTAGCTCCAATAATGGAACATTAAGTCACTTCTTGCTCCTCCAAAGAATGGTCTTCTCTCTTATGCTAAGAGAAGTCAAAGTTAGCTCTCCAAAGGCTAAGCCTCAAAAAGCATTTTGATTGAGTTATGAAGGTGTATTTCTAACAAGAGGAATTACCTTTCATATCCCTATGACTCTTGAGCTTCCCTCGTGACTCTTAGACTTCTGATGTGACCTTTTGACTTCTAAAGACTCTTTTTTCCTTATATGAATATGTGAATTTTCATATTCCACATATGACTCTTGGACTTCACACATTACATTTTCCCTTCCCTTTTGATAATTACATCATTACATCCCTAGATGATGTGGCAAGACACATGGACACACATGACAATGTGATGGCATTGGTACAAATCACAGTTTGACAATGATGATATGAAATTCATGATGAAGTGGCAATGCCAACTTTTTCTCTTGTTTCTTTGTCTTCAATATTCATGAGAGGTATGTTCAGTACTTCATCTTCATGAAAGATTTTCTTTGTTCTTCAACTTCACCCTCCAAGGGGATGAATGGTATGGAGTCTTCATGTGGTTTTGAGCTAAACTGGTGTTCCTTCATCTTCTCGCTTGATTACCTCATCATGGTTTCAGCTTCACAAGTGTCTTTTAGCATAGTATCCTTCCCCACCTCTCTGGGCATCATCCTATCATGTCAAGATATAATACCTGCAAGTGAATTCCACTCATGACAAGAAAACATCAGTCCAAAAATATCCTAGTCTAACTGGATTCATGAAAATGTTGATTGAGCTAGGACTGGGCACTGGAATGGGAGGAAGACATAGGGATTGTGAATTGCATAGTTCTAGGGGCCAGTAGTGATGGAATGAAGCTTGAGACTACACAATGCATAATTCTGGAGGATCGGGTAAAGAAACTGCATAGTTTAGGAGCTTAGTGAGGCAATATTGAGCCTTGAAATTTCCCAATGTGTAGTACATGAGAGAGATAGAGAGGCCTAGGGATTGTGCAATTATGCAACTCAAGGAGGCAAGGAGACAACCTGAGGCTTGTCACTGTGTAATGCGTAGAAGGAGACTGACTGGAAGGGTGAACTGTGCAGTTGTGGAGGTTAGTGAGTTAGTCTTGAGGCTTGAGGTTGTGCAATGCGTAGTTATGGAGGAGACTGATCAGTGGATTGTGTAGTTGTGTAATTCAAGGACTTAGGGAGACAACTTAATGACTAATACTCCCTAATGTGTAGCAAAAGACTGGCTAGGAGGTGGGATTCTGTAGTTTCTGAGGGCAGAGGCAATCCTTGAGCACTGAGACTATGCAATGCGTAGTCCTTAGAGGCAAGAATTGTGCATTAGGTAGTTCCAAGAAGGAAGGGGGAATATTGAGCCTTGCTACTGTGCAATGTGTAGCTCAAGGAGGCTGAGTTGGGTCAAGTTCATCGAGCAGAAAGATTTTTAGGATTTGGCTAAGTGTTGGATCAGTAAGGTAGAAGTGAGACCAGGATTGAACTTATGAATGATCACACACACTCAAAACAATTGAAAACATAACATTGAACATGGTACACAAGAACAAAATGATCCCCTTAATGTGACAACAATACAACAACCTCATCCAAGTACAACACTTAGGGTACACTTTGCGACAACACTTGTACGAAAATTCTCAAGACTTTCAGAATATGTCTGATGGATTTCGTTATGGTGAATAGGACGTAGTAGTGCAGGAGAACGCATCAAAACTACCTTTTAAGAATGTACAATTGACTCCCTTCAACCGGGTGCAACACTTAAGATACACTTTACAACAACAGTGACGACACTAGTGTGAAAATGCATAAAACTTTGGGAATGGGTCTAATGCATTTCTATATGATAGATAGGATGCATTGGTACCAAAGGTGCCTCTCGAAATGAACCACAACTCTGCTTTTATGATGCGCGACACTTCCCATGCCAAAAGACAACACTTGCGACAGTAAGAGAAAACTGCAAACAACACTTGCAATATGCGAACAACATTGAAAGCAACACATGATAGAGAAAAGACAACATGAAAATGACACTTATTAAAGTAAAAGAAAGAAAAAGCGACAGTAGCAAACATGAAAGCAGCACTTGCAAAAGCAAAGGTTCACAAAAGAAACAGTTGGAAAAACTCACTGAAATAGAAGTACAATTGCAACCAAAGGTGAGAGATTGTTAATTGAAAGTGCACATTGACTGTTGGCATAAGTTAAACATTACATAGGCACTACCTTGGTGGACTGTGTTATGTCTTTTCAAGCTTGCATAAAGGAATGCATTCATGAACTTATTTCAGACTGAGCATGTCTAAGCAAGTGACTTCAACATTTTCAATCTGAGAAGAAGAATCAAACACTTGATAGAGCATCAATCAACCATAAAGTAACTATGGACGAATGATCACGACATCTACAATAGGCTCCAAAATTCAAGTGTATACAAAAATTTGGAGGGTGTTTGTCACAACAACAACACCTCCCCAGGAAGGTGAAAGGTTCATTGGTATCAGAGTTTATATTATTAACCAATAGTTTATGTTTTTAAATGTCGTGTTTTGATGGGGAAATTATGTAAGGTTTATACCTGCAAAAACCCTAATTTTATTGATTAGTGAGAAGCTCTCATTGATAATTTTGTATATCTCCTAGATATGGGAAACAAGATAGAAATTTTGAAGCTAATGTTATGTACTACATGATGTATTTGTCGTAATAAGGCACATATTTATAATATAAATACTCTTTCCCGTTAAAAAAAAAGGTGAATGGTAGGGATTTAAATTTCATGAAATATTTTAAAATATTCTTAATAGTAAATCGCAAATCAAAGATTGAGATTTATCTCAAAAGTAATTATGACATTTTTGCTCTTTTAATTAAATAGATTAATTGTAAAAAATGTCACATGAACATGTGTCATATAAACATGAGTTATGGTTTTTTGGGTCTATGAGTCTAGTATGTTAGATATGTTGTAATGCAATGTCCTACAAAAATTTTGACTCAGTCAAAATAAAATAAAATAAAAATAACCCTATGTTAAAATAAAAATAAAATTTCTATGTTGTTATTATTATTTTTACGCCGAAAGGCGTTTTCTTTTTGGGCTTAGGGTGAGTTAACAGTGTTCACCCTATCCAATAAGAAATTTCATTTTTTTCATTCAAGTTAATTAAAATCTGACACATTTCCAATTAATATCTGACACCTGTCCAATTGATATCTGACCTCCGAAGTTGGCTCTTTCAATGTGTTTCTACACTACATAGGCCCATTTGCGCAAAGAAGGTGTCCCTTGGTACCCATGGTGGTTTCAGTGTTGATGAAATTTGAAGAACCTTCACCTCCAACTAGTGCACTCTTCATCCTAACCTTCAGCCAGCGTCGCCTTATTTCTAACATCAGCACCTGGTTGAGGAGGGTTCAACATTAAAGTCCTTGGAGCTACAGGAGTTTCTAGTTGAATATCTCTTGGCAAAAGAGATTTGATCCCCTCACATGTTTTTCAGTTGAGCTGAGGGATTCAATTCATTAGCACAACACGCATAGGACAAAGGAATCCATGAAAACACCCAACCAAAGCCGGAGGCAATAATCTCATCTCAATAGAATAGATATGTTGAAAACTTCTATGCATCATCGGATGTTTGATCTCGATTCGAAGCCTACAATCGGCTACAATCTAGCACTGTGGCATTTGATGAGAAGCCCCCAATTCCTGATATCGTTGCCCTTGGTGGCCAGTCTAATGGAAAATTTTCTCTACTAGAAGCTCTACTGGCATTCAGATTCAATGTCATGGAAGACGAAATATGAACGCGAAGGTCATTGATGTTGTAAATGGTGCACGACCCTTCGGCTGTAGAACGTCGCTATCGGTTTCAGGATGAGGATTATGATGACTATGAATCTCCAATTACATTGTCTTCTGGTATTGTTGATGCCATCAAAAGCAGAGCATAGGAGCATTTGAAGAAAATCCAAGTTGTAGTCTCTGTCAAGCCTATTGTGATGTGGGAAGAGTATGCCTACTGCCCAAAATTGACAATCATTGATAACCCTGGATTCGTTCTCAAGGCAAAGAAGGGTGAACCAAGAAGTACACCAGATGATATTTTAGCTATGGTAAAGGAATTGGCAGCACCCACCCACGTTTACTTCTATTCCTTCAGCAAAGTAGTCTGGAGTGGTGCTTTTCACTTTGGTTGGGCACAATTCATGCATTTGATCCTACTTTGAGGCATACAATTGTTGTTGTTTTTTAATTTGAACTTGCAATTGAGCGCACAAGAATTAAAGACTCTTCTGATTGTGAGAGAAGCATTGTTGTTGGGGTTGGAAGCTATAGTGCTTTTCATGCTGCTTTGAGGCGGGCCTATGACCATTTCATCCAAAATTTGGCAAAGAAATGAAAGGATCTTGTGAGGCATCATTTGGACTCCGTGACAAGTCCTTATTCTCAAGTTTATAGGCCATAATACAACATGGGAAATGGATTTCTTGGATTTGGAGCATCAACCACAAGATACATGTTCAATCTTCTGCTCCAATGTTTATGGACCTTTCTAAAGATCTAGGATGTCCCCAAGAAGAGGGATTGGATGAGGGACATGAGAATGTTGCTCCGCCAGGGCACTTGCAAGCAACACCAAACAAAGGTTATGATTCAAGAGATCCAATTAGAGAAATTCAAATGATTGTCCCTGATACACCTTCACTGGATCAACCAAGCAGTGAGATCGACGCAGCAAAGAAAAAGGAACACGGAATTGCCAATGGGCATATTGGAGTTGAATTGGGAGGAAGGAAGAGGAAAATGTCATAGGTATCTAATTCTCGTGTAGGTCAAAACAAGGAGCCTAAACTTTCCAACTCGATTGTGTTATTTGGGCACAACAACTCTTCATCAGCATACACTGAAGTTTAAATTTTAGGATTATTTGTGCTATCCATGAAAGCCTCAGAACTCCATTGTACTGCAAACTTAGATAGACCCTCAACCATTACTTTTAAGATGTGATCATTCCAGATATATAACAAGGAATGCCAACCAGGGGTTTCGAAGTCTAGACAATGACATTGTCCTTTGCTCCAACATATGTCTCGCTCTATAGGTCAGAAATGAAATGGTCATTACTACCATGCACTCAATTCTCTCTCTTGAAAATTGTCAAAGAAAAAACCTGGAAACGATTATTATCACTTGCTTTGGCCTCTCTCCCACTACAAATAAGAAATTAAATGATCATCGCTTTTATATTCATTCTTGATTCTTTATCATTGATCTGATTCACATAGATACCACATTATGTTTTCAAAAATGAACCATTCTAGAGCTTTAACATGGGATAAACCTCCTTTATTTGTTAAAAGCTACATCAAATTTCAAACAGAGAGTCTGAAGTGTGATGTTGTCCCTTCATCAATGTAGAAGCATTCGGTATTGAAAACAATATTTCACACATTTATGAATTTCTTCTATGTTAATATAAGTCTTCAGTAACAACCAACAAGCTTTAGCAAGTTTAACTTGCTCAAGGAGTGTATTTTTTCCAAATCTGGTTTGCATTTACTCTATTTTTTATAGTAAATATAAAACTTATGAACAGAAGACTTTTAGGGTGTGATATTGGAATCTAATCATATGAGAGAATGGAGTACATCATGACTAAGACTAAACAATTTACAGAATTTGATTTGAGTTGATCATTAGATCATAACGTGTTAGTGGTTGCAGATTTTATGTCATAAAAACTGTGGAATTATTGGTCAAACTATTTTGGAATTTATGCATCTTAGAGAGGGCAAGGGTCTGGTGAAAACTAACATCTGTGTTTTGTGCACAACTTGAAGGAATACAGGATTTTAAGTTTTATTTTTTTGAGCAAGCAATTTGACAAGGCCAACAAACATTTTGGTAAGGCACTCAACCTAATTTGATAGTCTACATTTTGCAAGATTTGTCTTCTTTTTGCATAACAAAAAAAATTCAATTTCAAAGTGATCAGAATGAGAATTAGCAATTGAAAGGATTCAATTTGGACCTTCTAGAAGGTATTGTTTACATTTTGGTGACACTGGTCCAATTTGATCAAAACACTGAAAATGTTGAGTTGGCATATTAGCTATGTGCATTTGGCGATGAGATAGAAAAATCCAAGATATGGGTTTTGTGGTTAAGGTGGAAATGGCCAGAGTTGTAGTTTCAATTTCCTTATTTCATGCATATAAGTGGACATTGTGTGCATTTCTCAAAGGCCAATCAAGGAAAATCAATATTTTCCTTGTCCAAAATTGAAAAAAAATTAAACTTGTTTTGAGTTTTTAATGCTAAGGATGATCTCTTAGGCATATGAACAGGTGTTTTCAAGGTGGTTTAGTTTTGTGCCATACATTATTGTATGCAATCATATATTTCTTTGATTAAAGAAGATTGCTAAGTCCCAAGTCCCTTATCATTGGACTAATTGAACTCAATAAGGAATAAGGTAGGAAAGATTAATCCCTTTTAGAGCTTATGTTCTACTACTTGGACAGTTCTAATTTTGGCTCTGATAAGGGTTCAAATCGAGGGGAATGACATTCATTCCAACTTGAGATCTGATCCACATGTAACTTAATTTTGTAATGTTTAAGATGGAAAGAATTCTTTTCCATTATGGGTAGAACTAAATGCGATAAACTGACATTGCTAAATGCTTCATGAGTCAAACCAACCAAAAAAAAAAAATATTTTCATTTTTTTTAATTATTTTAAAAACCATGTTTTGCCGATTTCTGTGGTGTGGTTTTTAAAAATATTTCATAAAGTTTCAGTTAAATATAATTATGTTAATATTATGATTAAGTAGATTAGCTAAATTATTTAACGATTAAGTAGATTAGTGGAATGTTTTTAATGTTTAAATAAATTAATTAATTAAATTTTAAATATATTCAAATATATCCATTAACTAAATTGTGTTCAAATAGTTGAAAATTTAAATAATTGAAAATAATATATATATATATATTATATTAATATATATTTTTTCCTTTTTTTTACTCATTTAAAACTTTTAATAAATAAAATTAAATTTAAAATTGGATTTTATAAACATGAATGTGATTGATACTCAACAAAATCTTAACATTATGGTAACAAAATGAAAATTCATAATTTAAAGTAATTTTTGGAAATCATAATTTAAAAGTAATTCTATACTCAATTTTAAAGTGATTTTTATAATCAATGAAATGTTAATATTATCTTGTGATATGGAAGTAATAACCATTGAGTAGTTTTAATTATTATTTTTATAATTAAATAGATTTTTTGAATAAATAAATAAATTTAAGTTTAAAAATGATTCTTTGGTATAGTTCTACTAGATCAATCATAATGAGTAATTTTGGGTAGATTTTTCAAACTAATAATGTGGTTCATTATCGATACATAATGATTTTATAAACAATTTTGAAATAAATACAAACAAGTATGCTTTCTAGATATATGCTCCCTAAACTTAGAGTTGCCCCAAATGTGGTCTCACCACCCATCAATAGAGACTCAACCAAAACATAGTATATGGGAAAAGAGTTTTGGGATGGTTATAAAGGAAGATATAATGAAGTGATGTTAAAGTGATTATTAAGGAATTTTAATGACAAAAAAAATGTATATTGTTAGGAGATTTTTGACCTAAAATTATTGATGAGGAAATAAAATTATAAACCTTTGACCACATATTAAAAAGAAAAACAACCAATAGAGCAACGAGATTAACATAATATTTATAAGTTGGACTAAATTAATAAGAGAACATTCATAAAAATATTTTTTGGTTATTAATTAGAAATATTTGATTGGAAGAATAATAATAAGTTTTTCTACATATAAATAATACAGTTAAAATGTTAATATTATGATTCAATATAGAAATCATAATTTTTGAGTAGTTAGTAAAAAAAAATTAATTGGTTGGCTTTTTTTTAATAATTAAATAGGTTAGTTTAAGTTTTTTAAATATATTTATTAATTAAATTTAGTTGTGATAAGTGAAATTATAGATATATATATATATATAATAATTTTTCTATCCTAAATTTTCTCTAAAGATATTATACAAAATTTAAGTTTCAAATTTGTTAATTTTCTTTTTTATAAAATTTTCATGCATTTTGTTGTGAATATTATGTTTCCATGAACAAGGAACACCACACAACATAAATGATTGTTGAATTGAGGCTTCTGTGATCCATATCAAGTATGAGAGATTTTTCGGCGTAAATCACATTATGAAATATTTGTTGACGTGTTTCGAACCAACGAGTGTGGTTCATCGTCAAGACAAGTTGAAGGATCAGATCATGGTTGCATTTTAATAGGGAGAGCAGATCTTCCAACAGCTAAGATTGACTAGGGAACATCTATAAGCGACTAGACTAACGACTATATTTGACCATGTAACAACTAAGTTTGACTAGACAATCAGACTGGACATGGACTAAGGGATAGGGACATGGACAATTATTATTGTTTTTAATTGATATCTATTATTAAAATATATAGTGGGTTCTAAATGTTAAATTAATGATTTTATGAATATTACATTTTAATATTATAATGCTTAACTAACTTATAGTAAGAATGTTAATAATTAAGTAAAAAGTTACTATATTTAAGATAAAATGTTTATTAGTGATTAATATTAATAATAGTGTGTATCTATTACCTTAATATCATTATAACTGTAATACTAATATTATAGATTTAATTATTACTTTAAAATTATATTATTATTACCTAATAGTTAGTAATAGTATTATCCTAATGTTACTAATGGATTATATAACTTATTAGAAGATCCCAATAATTAAACATGTATACTTAATCTATCTAATAAATTTTAGATTAATGATCATTTATAATCATATTATGATAGTCATATAAGGGGTGATCAAATAAATTTAAGGAAATGATGTAAAATTATAAAAGACTAGTAGGACAAAAACAAAAATTATGGATTTATAACTCCTAAAACTTTGACATTGATATTATAACTTTAATTATTATAATATTCTTATTTAATCATTAATAATAATAACGTTCTTCTTGATATTAATATTGTATAACCTACTAATAGAGCCCATTAATTAAATAAAACTCAAAGTTACCTAATGCAACAAAATCACTCTAATAAATTTAGAAGATGCGTAAGAAGAGAGGGGGAGGGAAACCAACTAGGAGGAGAGGGCAGGGATCCAACAACTTTCGATCTTCCAGCCGTCATCTCTATTGAGATTGTTTGGCCTTTTTTCAATCTCAATTGCTTCTCTAAAATTTTGGTGGTGAAAATGTGGAACCTTTGCAATAACGTGGGCCTCCTCAATACAAACATGATGCTTGGTCTTCTCAGCATGCTCTGCAAGAGCAGAATTCGTTGTTCAAGAAAGACCCTAAAGATCGAGCCTTAGGGGTCCATCTACCTTTTATCCAAGGAACCACTGATAAGATTGCTAGGATTCTTAAGAAGCATAATGTTCCCTCAGCCTTTAGACCTCTTAACACTCTTCGTAATTCCCTCCGATTGGTGAAATATCCAATCGATCCTAAGGACATGAAAGGTGTCTATATGATCCCCTGTTCTCGTGGGACCCCCCACGTTGGAGAGATTGGTCGCTCTATTAATCAGAGCATTAATAAGCACTCAGGGGACCTAAAACATGGAAGGACCCGGTCTTCTACTCTTGCAAAGCATGCTGAGAAGACCAAGCATCATGTTTGTATTGAGGAGGCCCAAGTTATTGTGAAGGTTCTGCATTTTCACCACCGGAAGTTTAGAGAAGCAATTGAGATTGAAAAAAGGCCAAACAATCTCAATAGAGATGATGAGTGGAAGATCAGCAGTTGTTGGATCCCTGCCCTCTCCTCCTGGTTGGTTTTCCCCCCCGTCTTCTTACCCGTCTTCTGAATTTATTAGAATGATTTTGTTGCATTAGGTAACTTTGAGTTTTATTTAATTAATAGGCTATATTAATAGGTTATGCAATATTAATATCAAGAAGAACATTACTATTATTATTGATTAAATAAGAATATTATAATAATTAAAGTTATAATATCAATGTCAAAGTTTTAGGAGTTATAAATCCATAATTTTTGTTTTTGTCCTACTAGTCTTTTTATAATTTTCCATCATTTCCATAAATTTATTTGATGACCCCTTATATGACTATCATAATGGAATTATAAATTATCATTAATCTAAAATTTATTAGATAGATTAAGCATACATGTTTAATTTTTGGGCTCTTCTAATAGGTTATACAATCCATTAGTAACATTAGGATAATACTATTACTAACTATTAGGTAATAATAATATAATAATAATATAATTTTAAAGTAATAATTAAATCTATAATATTAGTATTACATTTATAGTGATATTAGGGTAATAGATGATGGTTATGAAGCAAAAATTGAATGGTGATATTGAGGTTTGGAGGGCAGACTGGCGATCAAGGTTTAGGGTTCAACATAGAGAGAGACAAAGGGTAACAGGCAACCATGGAGGCACAGGGAGGAGGGAGCTCCACTCCCTCCTACAGTAATGTGGTTTCAAACAGAGGAAGAGCAGGGAATAAAAATCAGACTCCACAACCCTTGGAGGTCAAGACAAAAAACACTGAAACTCAGAAGGCGGAAGGCAGCAAAACCCATGTAGAACAAGGGACCCACAAAGAAGACATACAAGAGAAGATAGCAAAAGACAGAGTTCAGGGAACAGAGAACAGAAACAAGATGGGACCCTGTAAACCAAACTGCGAGTTATTTTGAATGATCTAGCTCTGCAAGAGCACAGGGATCACATGGCAAACTATGCCATTATATGTAAATTTATTGGAATCTGACCGTCAGAGAAAGCGTTGTACACTTGGACAAAATACAACTGGAAACCAAAGGGGGAGTAAAAAATACATCTTGGATCCAAAGGTTTTTTACATTGGTATTCATGAACATGGAGGGCAGAGACAAGATTTTTGAAGGAGGACCATACTTCTTTGCAGCTGTCGGTCTCTATATGCGGCCATGGACGATGAACTTTGTGCCAGAACGTGAAACCTTCACTTCGGTTCCGGTATGGATTAGACTCTACTCCTTACCTTTAGATTAATGGGTGTCAGAGTCTTTAAAAGATATAGGCAATAAATTAGGTCATTTCTTAAATATTTCAGAGGCAACCCTATGAGGAAAATATACCTCCTATGCTCATATATGTGTGGAGATGGACCTATCAGGAGCCCTTCCAGATGAGGTCATTCTAGAAGTCCATGACGAGGAATGGGTTCAAACAGTTGACTACGAACATATCCCGTTCAAATGTCACAAATGTTATGAGCATGGGCATCTATCTAGAGATTGTCCTCTTAATAGAAGGGAAGAACACCTAAACACCAGCAAAGGGAGAGATCAGACAGGTTTCACCAAAGTAGGAGAAAAAGAAAAAGGAAGACACAAAAGAACCCTACTGATAAGGATAAAAAAACAAGAATTCACAACACTTTTGAGATCTTAGGAGAAGAAGATGTCGAGGGAGGTGATCAAAAGAGAACAGAAAATCAAACAGCAAGGGGGAAAGAAAAAGAGACCAGCATGGAGTTCACACAGGAATAGATTGATCAAGCGAAGGACCCTTTGAGTAACATGGAAATAGAAAAAGACCAGGAAATGACTCAAAGTGAAAGTGGCACAGAGGACCAAGACTTACAGGAGATACTGGAAAGGGAGAACCTAGAGCTAGAAAAGTTTCTAGAACAAGGAGGAAACCTGGGAATAAACTCCATGCCTCAGGAGGATGTTGACAAGGTACAACAGATATTCCTTTATAAGTCACATCAAGCAGCTACAAGAGTCAAAAGAGGACATGATAACCAGGATACTAAAGGGACTTCCTCAATAAGATTAATAACAGGCAATTTAACAAAAAATCCAGACAAAAGGAGGGGAAGAAAAAGACGGAAAGAACTACTGTTGGAGTGTGGAAAACTCATGATTGACTCAGGAAGGATAAAAGACCTGTCCAGTTACTCCTTTAAAACCCCACCTCAATGAAGATCACAACCAGGAACATTAGAGGACTAGGGAGTAGAAGAAAACAAAGGAATCTAGGTAACAGGATAAAAGAGGAAAAACCTGACATAGTATTCATACAAGAAACAAAATGCTCAGTGGAGAAGATCAGAGAAAAACATAGTAGATGGTTAAATAGATATGAATACCTTGAAGTTAAGGCAAACAAATCTGCTGGTGGCATTCTCATGATATGGGATCCACAGAAATTTGGTGTGATTGATGTGAAGGTATCCAGACATCACCTCTCTTTGATTTTCCAACCGGTGGGTGATAGGCAATGTTACATGATCACAAATTTCTATGGTACTCAGCCAATGGAGGAAAAACTTCGACTGCTCACAACACTGGAGGATATGAAGAAGAGATACCCACTCTACCCTGGATTCTAGGAGGTGATTTTAACATGACTAAATCACTCACGGAGAAGAAAGGAGGAACTAGAACACTTGGCAGGGATTCAATTGCCTTCCAGAACTTCATCACCAATCTGAAATTGGTTGATATGGAAACCAGCAATGGAATCTTCACTTGGAATAACAAAAAGGGTGGCCCTACCCAAGTAGCCTCAAAATTAGACAGATTTTTTATTTCAGAGGAACTTCTTCTCATGGGAAGTAGCCTGGATTCACTCATCCTACCTTTTGGAGGTTCAGATCACTGGCTTGTTCAATTGGAAGCTTCTCTTTTTAGTAAATCAAGGAACTCCCCCTTCAGGTTTGAGAACGCTAGGCTCACACATTCAAATTTCCTCACAAACAATGAAAAATGGTGGAAGGAAGAGCTACACCTTCAAGGTACAAAGATGTTCCTTCTACACAACAGGCTCAAACACATTAAAGGCAAACTCAAAGAGTGGAATAAAAAGGAATTTGGAAATATCTTCAAAGCTAAAGGAAATGTGGAATAGAAACTTAAGGAAATAAACCAAATTCTTATCACAAAAGGCTTTACAGATGAAAGGAAAGAGATGGAAAAGTCACTCCAGCATGAATGGGAAAACAAATGTCTACAAGAGGAAATATTCTGGAGACAGAAATCTAGAGTACAATGGATTAAAGAAGGGGAGAGAAACACCAAATTCTTTCACAGATCCACATAGCTCATAGAAACAACAACAGAATTGTGAAACTTATATATCAACATGGTATAGAAAGAAACACTCATGAAGAGATGGAAGAGGTTCTCGTCCAGCATTTTCAAAGAATTGTTGAGGAAACCTCGGAAGATAGATATCAGTTTATGAAAAGATTTACTCAATACATTCCAAAATTGGTTTCTAGAGAAGACAATCACAATCTCAATAGACCAGTAACAGAGGAAGAGATTGAGGAAGTCATTACAGAGATGCAGAATGGGAAAGCACCAAGCCCTGATGGCTTCAATGTGGACTTTTTCAAAACATGTTGGAGGATAGTAAAACAAGATATTCTAGAGGTAGTGGAAGACTCTTGAAGATTTAAGACAGTCTTGAGGGTGCTCAATGAATCCTTCATAGCCTTAATCCCCAAACAGGAAAAGGCTACCTCTCTAGACAGATTTAGACCTATAGCATTATGTAATGTGGTATAAAAAATAATATCCAAAGTAATTGCCAATCGTCTCAAACCACTCCTCCCTACCCTAGTGTCAGAGGAGCAAACAGGCTATGTGGAAGGAACACAAATTCTTAATAACATAATTCAAGCACATGAAGTGGTTCACTCACTTAGTACTAATAAACAAGCAGGGACGATAATTCAGATGGACATAACTAAGGCCTATGATAAACTCAATTTGTCACACATAAGAGCAGTTCTAAAAGCCTATGGCTTTGATTACATTTGGATTAAGTGGGTCATGGCGCTAGTTACCTCTGCCAGTTGTTCAATTCTTCTCAATGGTTGTCCCTCCAAAACCTTCAAGCCTACTAGAGGTCTCAGGCAAGGTGATCCTCTTTCTCCTTTCCTTTTCATTCTAATGATGGAAGGGTTAGGGAGAGCAATCAGGGCTACTAAGGAGGAAGGGAGACTTCAGGGTTTGAGACTCACTCAAGATGGGGACATGGTGACACATCAGCAATTTGTGGATCATACTATGCTGCAAGGCACACCCACAGTCAAGGAAGCCAAAGCATTTAAGCAGATTCTGAGGGACTTTGCCATGGCAGCAGGCACAGAGGTAAGTCTTACTAAATCAAAGATTTTCTTTTTCAATACAAATATTTCGATTCAAAGAAATCTGTCTAGAATTTTGGGCTTTCAAAGAGAGTCTTTTCCCGTAAAGTACCTGGGAGTTCCCCTCACTGACAAACCATTACACAAGGAAATCTAGGAGCCTGTTCTAAATAAGCTAAAAGACAAGATTAGAAAATGGACAAATAGAGCTCTAAATCTCATAAGGAGATTGATCCTAACTAAGGCTATCCTCCAAAGTATCCAGATCTATATGCTATCAACCATTCCGACACCAAATGGTGTAATTACCAATATAAGAAACATTCAAAGAAACTTTCTATGGGGGAAAGGTGAAGAAAAGAAGAAATGGGCCTTAGTGGCATGGGACAGGGTATGAAAACCTAAAGCCCATGGTGGCTTAGGTCTCCATGACCTAGGAGTACTTAACAGAGTTCTGGGAGCCAAAATCTGGTGGAGATGGATAAGGGAAATTCAAGCCCCCTAGGCAAAGCTTTGGAAGCAAAATTATGCAAGAGATTGGTAGGAAAATAACCTCATAAGAATGACAGGACAAGTAAAAGGATCATCAATTTGGAATAGGGCTTGGGAGAACAGGGCCCTAGCCTAAAATCATAGTTTCTAGGAGATCAGAAATGGAAAACTACCCTGGTTCTGGGAGGATAATTGGTAGCAGAAGGACAATCTCCGTAGTGAATAATTAGCGTACATTCACACAAACACCATCAACAAAGGATTAAGAAGGGTAAGTGACTATTGGGATCAAACAAGGAACAATGGGAAATGGAGAATTTGGAAACTTCCAGATTACAGTGAAAGGGGCATGATGCATACTCAAGTTATAGCCCTTAACGGTATCTTGGAAAAGAGGCAAATCTTAACCTCAACCTTGGAAGACCAACTAAGATGGGAAAAGAACAAGGCTGGTCTCTTCGCCCTTAAGGAGGCCAAAAGGATAGACATAGGGTTTAACTTTCCAAACACTGATAAGACATGGAAAAAACTCTAGGATAATCCTCATTGGATGAAAGTCAAATTGTTCAAGTGACTGGTTCAACAGGGCAAGATTCTGCATGGGATAACCTAAGTAAAAGAGGTTCTTTTGGCCCCTCAAGATGTCACCTATGTGGGCAACAGGAAGAAACCACCAATCATCTACTAAATAGATGCTATTTCACTACAATACTTTGGAACTAGGTTGGAGATGTCTTCGAGCAAACAGACAGACATGTAAATGACATCATTGCTACATTGAAAAACTGGCGGAATTTTTTTTTGGATAATGAGACAATAACCTTCGCCTGGGAGTTGACCCCAGGGTTCTTAATCTGGAATGTTTGGATGGAGCGCAACAACAAGATTTTCAAGGACAAGGTGAGCCCGGTGACTAGCATCCTAAAGCTAATCCTTAAGCAACTCAAAGAGACTATTCATATCCTGGGAGGTGTTGATACTGAAAAACCCATTGGATAAAGAGAGGCCAGAATCCTGGAAAAGTTAGAGCTCAAGGTTCATCTCCCTCAGTGTTCTAAGCAGATAAACAAGAAGAACTCAACAGATAAGGCTTTCTGGCAACCCCCTCCTCATGGTTTTTTAAAATTTAACATCGATGGGCCTTCGAAAGGAAATCCGAGAGAAGCAGGTTATGGAGGGGTCATGAGGGATAAGGAAGGAAATATACAGGTCATCTTCCACACTTATCTAGGAAAAGAAACCAACAATATGGCTGAGCTCATGGCGATGGAATTGGGCTTGGAAATACTGCTCAAGTACAACATTCATAATGTCATCATAGAGGCCGACTCAGAATTAGTCATTAATTCGGTGAAGAGGATCAATGTTGGTGCTGCACTTGAGAAAATATCAGGACACTGGTGGCTTCTGTAAGTCTACCAAAGAATCCAATCACACCTAAGAGTTCTGAGAGCTCTTAGGTTGGTGCATGTTCGCAGGGAAGCCAACAAAGTAGCGGATTGGCTTGCCAATCAGGGAGTTCAAAACAAGCATATAGACTTATGCTGCAGGTGGGAGGAGGTAACGGATGGTAGGATTAAGGAGGAATGCTCTTCCCGAGCCCCTAGTGACAGACAATAGTATTAGAATCTTGCTTCATGTCAACGATGAATAAGTTCACCTCAAGCAGTTTATCAGAGGAAAGGCACTAATGGTTCTCTGAGGGTGCTTCTGGAAACAAAGGTAGCAATCGAGACAGTAGATTTATGCGCACAAGAGAAGGGATTACATGTACACAGACTCCACTCATAATGCATTCCAAGCAGGAGGCCACCCTTCAGGCTATGTCTTCCTTATGCAATGCGGGGAAGGCCATAGGAAGAAATTACCGGGGGAAAACACTGCTTGAGATGTCCTCGGATGACAAGAGATGTCATTCAGCTAGTGGTGCAGGGAAGGGGATGAACAGGGATAACCGCCTTCATAGTTGGGTAAGCAGCAAGCGGATGTGCAGTTTGATTGCTTCTGTGGCCGTCAGATCCGGTGGAGGAAGATCAACGGCCAATATTTGGCGTGCTAGTTGGTGGTCCTGAAAGGATAAAACTTCTAATGGTTTACCATCTTCATTGGGCGTCATCCAAACCAAAGGTGGTTTTTATAAAAAGCCAGCGGTTCCACTTAGGATGCACCGCGTGGTGGAGGAACGGAAAAGCAAACCACCTTCATCTCGCGGTAAACAACAGGCTTTTAAGCCGCGCGATATGGACACCAACCGTTGGATCAAAATGAATAGATCGACGGTCAGCATTAATCGTGCAGCTTCGCCTCCACGCGGGTTGATTTTTGACTGCCGGTTTGTTAGGAGTCAAATCAATAGTGGGTTGGGGAAGCGGACTTTGATTCCACTTGCCCACTTTCGGTTCCAGGGTTGTCTTGTCATTGTTTCTGTTTGTTTTTTGGAGGGTTGTTTGGGTACTTTGAGTATTTTCTTTCTCCCTTTGTGGGAGTATGCGTCTCTGTGCGTTTGATGTAACCTGTGTAAATCATTCTTTTTCCTAAGATAATAGAAAGACCGTCTCTTGCTTTAGCAAAAAAAGATATTAGGGTAATAGATACACACTATTATTAATAGTAATCACTATTAAACATTTTAACTTAAATATAGTAACTTTTTACTTAATTATTAACATTCTTACTATAAGTTAGTTAAGCATTATAATATTAAAATGAAATATTCATAAAATCATTAATTTAACATTCAGAACCGACTATATATTTTAATAATAGATATTAATTCAAAAAAAAAGTTGTCCATGTCCAGTCTGATTGTCTAGTCAAAGTTAGCTATTACATGGTCAAATATAGTTATTAGTCCAGTCGCTTATAGTCCTTTCCTAGTCAATCTTAGTTGTTGGAAGATCTGCTCTCCCTATTAAATGCAGCCATGATCTGATTCTTCAACTTGTCTTGATGTTGAACCACACTCGTTGGTTCAAAACACGTCGACAAATATTTCATAATGTGATTTACGCCAAAAAATCTCTCAAACATAAATGATGTTGTGAATATTATGTTCCCATGAACAAGGAACACTTCTTCAAACTAAGAGTACAAAATATAATAGTATGCACCATAATGTTTGGAGATATATTTAATTGAGTAAGTGCCTCATTTCTTACTTGTTAAATATGATGAACCATTTGTGGATTCCAAGAGAGCCATCTCAACTAATATTTCAATCCTTTTGCAAAAGACTGTTGTATATAAATGACATATGCATCCAACGACCTTTTCATAGAGATGCTAATGTAAACTTTCTTAGAAGGTGCATCCCCGATCATAAAGCTTTTCACAAGTGCTTCGAAAAATGTCATTGTCCCGATCATAGAGCTATTCAGAAGTGCTTTCACAACATTCATCGATACAACGATTCCATCTGTAGTCTGATTTTTTCTCATCTTAACAACAACTTGTTGATAGAAGTCGTTTCTCCCAAGTGCCAACGATGTCTTTACCTTATAGATACCTCATAATTTCCATGTTCAAAATTTATTTCATGCAATTTCAAAAAAAACCAAACAAATTGAACTTCTTTGATATGTACCTTGTGCCTCCAAGGATTGTTATTGTCCTGGGACATTTATGTTAGTTTAACTTCTTGCTTCATTATTTAGAAGATATATACAAACTCAAATTTTGATTGTATTTCATTGTCCATATATTTCCCTTGATTATTTCCTTCCACAATCTCCCTACTTATCCTTTCGACGTTCCTTTGCACCTCTTGGTGCAATTGCTAGCATTAATTTTTGTTGGGTAGTTAAGGTAAATACTTGGCCAAGTTACCAGTGCTTTTTGAGCTCCAGGTTTATGAGAACCCATGGTATTGACACATGGTATTCATGTGGAATATAGTCTATTTAAAGGGTAGAATTAAACCAGATTAGATCCATCTTAACTCGTGATCTACCAAGGATCGAGATAGATCAAATCACTTTTCACTCTAAAAGAGGTTTGCATCTCAAGAGATTTGATCCCTCTCTATCCTTGTCGATCCGGAGTTAAGATGGATTTAGGTTGGCATTAGTAAGCTATGGTATTAGTTCATGGTATTGTAACAAAGCCTATTTACAAATTAAGAATTTCCATAGTCAAGTGGTAGTGAATTTCCATGGTTAAAAAACTTGTTAAATATGTTTTCGAAACATATATATGTTTAACTAATATATTAATTATCTTAATAATTAATAATAATTGCACCGACGTTCTCCAACCTAATATGGTAGAGATGTTGTAACGTAATTTAACTAATGTAATGTAAACATTTTAACTTGGTCAAAGTAAAACAAAAACAAAAATAAAAATAGAAATAACCCTATAAAAATAAAATAAAATGATCCATTATATTGGGAACTCATGGTATTAGCCCATGGTCATTAAAGGGAGGAATTAAACCAGCTTAGACCCATAACTTCAGATCCATCAAGTTGAGAGAGATTAAAGAGATTAAATCTCTTGACATGCAAACCTCTTTTAGAACGAAAAGTGATTTGATCCCCTTTGGACACTTAATAAATCTAGAATTAAGATGAATATAGACTCGTTTAAAATAGAATTATAATTGAGTTAATTTATATGATTTTTTTTTAAATGTGAAAGAAATTATAACGTATTTGTTTTAATGTTTATAACATTTATTTGTCATTTATTAGTTTTGCCTTTGTTTTTGACCAAAAATTTATGATGTTTATCCATAGTTTAACATGAGGAATTCATTTATTATTATTATTTAAATTTATTTATTTGTAAGGTGATTGGTTGAGGTCTTATTATGGTTCTTTAGTAACTTCCATTTCTATTAGTTACTAATTTTTTGTTTTTAGTTTTATTTCCTTTTTATTTAACTTTTTTATTTTTCTTTATATTATTTCTATTTTCAATAAATTATAATTTTTCACAATATTTTCAATTTAAGGTGACTTATAATTATCAAAAAACAAATTTTAATAAATTTAATTATAAACAATTATATATATACAATATTATATCACATTTCTTAATTTATCATATTCATTACTTTTTTTAGTTGTTTTATTTTTGTTATGAAATTTTTTGTCTTTGTTATTTTTTGTTTAATTAAGCTATATTTAAGCTAGCAGCAAGTACTAGCTATTTATAGTGCTTGTTATAAATAATTTACATATATATATAATTTAATTCTGAACATAAATTAATTTACTTTAACAAGAATTTAATTATAATTAAGAGAAACAATTTTGTCAAAACTATTTATACCTTCAAATATTTTTACAATAATTAAATTATTAAAGTATATTGTAAATTTTTTATTGTATATTTTATTGTTAGTTAATTATAAATTTATATATTATATATATATATTGATTTAAATATATATATATAATTGATTAATGAGTTTCTGTATTCAAGCTTTTGTGATCTATAATTGATGAACCACACTTGTTGGTTCGAAAGGCGTCGCCCAAAAATTTCTCTTATGTGATTTCTACCCAAAGACTTTGCTTACTCATTAATGAGTTGTTTATGAGAATGAGATAACTATGAAATTTAAATAATTATTATTAAAAATGATAAAAATAGAATCTCAATAATATTATGCCATCATAAAATAGGAAATAAATGGATTCAAAATTATGAAAAATAAGGAATAGTAGAATATGTAAGAGTTTTAGTTTAAAAAATCAATAAAATAGTAATAAATTGATTATAAAGTAAATTATAATAGCAAAAAGAGAGGGAAAAGGATTAAAGGAGAAAACTAAACCAAATGGGCTAAAGGAAAAATTAATAAAAAGAGATTAATTAAATAGTTAACTACATTTGATTCAAATTTAATAAAAACAACTTATATCCATTTTAATTTTGGACTTATTAAGCATCAAAAGGGATTAAATATATCGAGGTGCGGACTTATTTTTTGAGTGTAAAACTTAAGGGAATCTTTACACCTCGAGAGGTTTGATCCCTCTCAATGCTTGATAGATTTGGATTTAAGATGGATCTAAGTTGGTTTATTTTATAATTATTTTACCATCCATGTCACTTAATCACAATATCACATAATGGTACCTATTAAAAAAACTACATATAGCAATGATGATAAATAAATAATGAGATTTTTTTAAACAACAGAGTGGAACCCTAAACTCGCGTCTTCTTAATTATTGAAGAATACACTATAGATACAAACATCTAAGCGAATGGGAATGAATGTGTTTATTGTATAATGGATGGTCTCTTACTGCACACATCTATTCATTATGTTACCTTAATCTATAGTAACAACAGGCCCACTTTGACATTTTTGTACTAAATGAAATATCAGCCAAAGATCTTGATGTATTTGGGTTGAGGAGGTTGGGGTTCATGCTGCTTCAACATTGTCACTGTCAACACCCCGTTTTCCATACTTGCCTTGATCTCTTCCACCTTTGCATTCTCCAACAGTCGGAAATGTTGAAGGAATTTTCCCTGAGATTGCTCAATGTGATGCCATTTCTCGTTCTTGTGCTCTTCTTCTTCATTGTGTTCGCTACTTCTCTAGAGAATTCTTTAGCCCTCTCCCAATTCTATTTTCAAATCCTCTTTCTTCAAACCTAAAAGATCAGCCTTGAAAATGTGTGCCTTTGGCATTTCCTTCCAATCTATCTGAGTATTGACAACGATAAAAGTTTCATTTACAAATTTCCCTAATGGTCCCTCGCTAGCAAGATTTGTGGATGCTTGGAAAGGATCTCATACTTCCAAGGAGAAGGGATTAAGAGACTTGCCAAAAAAACTATGAATTATCAACATTTTTCTCTATCAATAATCGCAATATGGAATTAGAAAAGATTGGAATGAGTACGAAGGAACAATAATATGATCTTAATGGCGTTGATTTCAATATCGATCTCAGATACTTGAGAAGAAATTTTAATTTCTACATTTATAAGAGGAGGAGGAACAATCAACTCTACTCTCGAAGGCATCTTCGACAAGAATTTTATTTTAAATTATTTGACTGAGCCATCATAACGTTACATTACATAATGTTTTAAAAAATCGTTGTTGAACGAATCAACATAACATTACATTACACTACATAATGCTTTACAACATCGATGCCATACTGGGTTGTAGAGCGCCTCTCAGCGTAATTAAAAATAAAACTAATGTTCTGATGCTTGAGCTGTCGAATAATGAGTTTGCAAGGTCAGTTGAGTTTGTGAAGATACACTATTTAAATTAAGGGGATATTTTCTGATTTCTAATGCTTATGATGCAAGAGAAGTGATAGGGCATTGAGGCTAGGATTTTGGTTTAGTCAAAGCAAATAAGGTGTTTTGATTCAAAGGTGTGTTTAGCAATAATTGACTTGGTGATGTAATTGTGGGTTTTGTCAATATTATGCTCTTTGAGGCATTATTTGAAAGATCTATTGATTTGACCTATGTAAGATTTTCCAAAGAAGCAAGGTATTTGGTAAACACCTAGGCCAAGCATTCGGTCAAATTTATCCTTAACATTATTTAATAAATGCTTGAGGGTTTTGCAAGGTTTGAAGAAGGTTTTTATATATTATTTTGCATAAGGTTAGTTGTGCCTTTGATGAAGGGAAGAGAAGTGTGAGCTAGGAGAGGGGAAAAGGAAATAGGATTTTTAAATTTAGAGTTAGAAATGTCAGTAATGTGAAAGGCTTTATTGATTTCAGACAAAGAGTAACAATTGGCCATAAAAACCTTTGTCAAGTGGGCTTTTCCTCCCTAAGGAATTGGGGAGACAATATGCATATGACTTGAATGAACAGAGTTTTCAGGATGATATGTTTTTAGGCTAGATGACAATGGGATCAGGCATGAAGGTATTGGTCAGTATGCATCTTTTTCTATAAATTTGGTGGGTAAGGGAAGCATCAAGAAGACAAGATGGTTCCCTCACCCACTAGGTTTATACAAAAATACTCATATTGATAGATACTTTCATGCTCAACCTCATCATCATCCAAACCATAAATCTATTATCATAAAAACTTTGGTCACTCAAGCCATCCATATCTTGGCTCCCCAATTATTTAAGAAGGAAAAGCCCACTTGAAAAAGGCCCTTATGGCCAATGGTTGGTATATATCTCAAATCAATAAATCCTTCCACATTTTGCACATTTTTAATTCTAAATGTAAAAATCATGTCTCTTCTTCCTCAACCCTAGCTCACATTTTTATTTCCTACATGAAGGGCACAATTGATCACATTTCAAAAAATTCAGCCAAAAAGAATATCAAAACCTTCTTCAAACCTTGTAAAATGCTTAAACAATTACTAAAAATTGCCAATGAAAATTTTGACCTTATGTTTGGCCCAAGAGTTCACCAAATTTCTTGCTCATATGGAAAATCTTACATTTTCCAAACTGATAGATCTATTAAATTTGTGTCAAAGAGCATGTTTTTGACACAACTGACAATCACATAGCTAACTTATTTATTGTTAAACACTCTTTTAAATCTAAACACCTTATTGGCTTTGAGCAAACCAAAATCCCGACCTCAATTCGCTATCACTCCTCTCATGTAATTTAATAAGCACATGACATTGAAAAACATTTGAATAATAATCATGAGGACTATTACAAACTTAGAAAAATCTCGTGGGTTTGTCATTCAACACCTCAATCAATAGAACATTAATTTTAGTTTTAATGTTATAATATATATATATATATATATATATATATCTAATATATATATATTATATATATATATATTAATAATAATTATAATATATAATATATATATATGATATATATATATAATATATATATATATATATATATATATATATATATATACTGATTTTTGTTTTATTAATTTTTCTTAACTCTTAATTTATTTCCTCCTTTGAGCGTCCACATTTCTTTTGCGAAATGTGCTTTTGGCCTCAATTACTATTATTTTATTAATTTATTAACTAATTTTTTAATATATGTTTACTATTCTTTGTTTCTAATCCATTTATGTTCGTATCTCGTATTTCCTTATAAAATATTATTAAAAAGATTAATATTTTCCATTTTCAATATCGTTCTCATGGAAACCCTAGCTTGTCTCGCAAAAACCCTCACTCCTTGCTTGTCTGTGATGGCGTCTCTGGAGGGGGCTCCTCCTCCTTTAGATGAAGATGCAACCTTTCAAGAGCTTGTGGAGGCTCTTTTAAAAAGGCCCAAAAATAAAGAAGTGCAATCAAAATTCATCAAGAAAGTTGAATCCATCCTATCGGTAGCCCTTCCCATGGGGGCAAGAAGAACAACATTGTCATTCTCTGAATGAGCATTGATTGGAAAATTCACAGGGATGTGGCCAACTTTGCGCTCGATGGATGGATGGATTGACAAAAATTAGAAAATGATGTTGAAAGGTAATATTAGGTTACATGCTTGTGTCAATGGGTTTTTTGCTTCTTTATTTGATATGAAAGAAGATAAGGATGTAGTCTTCAAAAATGTCCCACTTTTCTTTGGAACTAGAGGGACGTATCTTAAGTAAATGGTATTTGGAATTTAATATGGATAAATATATTCCAATCACAATCCCTACCTAGGTCAAGCTTCCCTAGTTGCCCCTATTTTGTTGGAGCGACGACTACCTGCAAGTAATTGCTAATGGCATTGGAAAGTATTTTGATAGGACAGAACCAAAGGGATCTCAATTATCTTATGCAAAGTTCAGTTTGGAGGTGGATCTAAAAAGGGTGTGTCCTTTTAAAAAAACTTCACCTTAGGAGGGTGGACTCTTTTCCAAACCCTAGAATACAAGAAAATCCCCTTCAACTGTCGATTTTGTCATGAATACAGGCATTTTGCAAGGGATTACAAAAAAAACCTGACCAACGAGGGGCCTAATCCTCCTACTGAGCAAGGTGAATAATGGCAGACTAAAAAAAGTGGTGGCAATAAAAACATATCTACTGGAGACAATAATCAAGTTGTTCAATATAAAAATGGGGCTTCATCTTCTGCAAACCCATTTTATGTATTGTGAAACCAAGCTAAAAATCAAGAAAATGATCCAAACCCTAATCAACCCTTGGGAGTCTCAAGTGAAGTAACTCAAGTAGTGGAGTTGGAAGAAGGGGAAATAAATGATACTGACGAGGGCCCCATTAATAAAGATAGTTTAGAGCCTTCTCAACTGAAATTGATTCATGTAGAGCCATTAATCATCTCTTCCCTTACCTCAAATTCTTCCCTGCCAAGATCTGGAAACATTGGAGACGGTCCCCTTGGTACAAGGATGATTACTTGAAATATGGCACATTCTCTAGTTTGAGTAGACAATGGAAGTAGTCACGAAACAAAAAGTAGAAAGAAAAGGTAAGGAAGACCATAAGAAAAGAGAGTTCGCAAAAAAGAAGATGACTAAAACAATAAATTAGGTAATCAACCAGTCATTTCAGAAATTTTGAAACTAAAAGATCCCAAAGGAGTGGACATACTAGAGGAAACAAGAGGCTCTTATAATAGCCCTGGGTTAAAGTTTCATTTAATAAAGGATATTAAAGGCAAATAAAATAAGAATAAGGTCATGGGACACATATTCCAAATTAAATGTTGGGAAAACACTATAATGGGCATCACTTGTGGTTCGATAATGGCTATAGAAATTAGCAAAGGCATTGGCAAAGGAAAACAGACATTAATTGACATTTAATTATGAAAATAAAGGAAAATAGGAGAAAAGGAAGGTGAAGAGACACAAATTTGCATGCAAGGTAAATTAGAGGAAAATAAAGAAAAAGGGGACATCAATGATAAAAAGGCATAAGAGAAACAATTCACAACTTTTGTCATTTCAGTCTTGGTTCTCTCCTTACACTCTCATACATTCTTGCATACTTAGAGCATTCTTGGACCACTCCATCATTCACTTGGATTTGGAGAAGGAAAGTAAATTAAAAGCAAAGGGAAGCAAAGGAAAGCAAGGGGGCACAAGGAGAAGGTTGGATCAACAATTACAATAGGAAGATCTTGCAGGTAACGGGTTGCATGTGTAATTTCCTTACTAGGATCTGAATGCATGGTACATGCATTTGTTTATTTGTTTCATTTGCTTTCATTAGCATGGGTTTTGCTTGGTTTGACACTGGTTTTAGCATTGCCTTGCCATTTCCTAGATAATTATGGTGTGATGGGATTCATTCTTGGTTTGAGATTTGGATTGTCGTAAGGTTTTGGAACCAGGTGAGGAGGTCTCGGGAAAATCCCAAGGGTTGGGGTGGAGATGGTTTTCTCTGGGAATCTCTCGATAGGTGGGTGGAGATAGGAAAACTCCTCAAGATATGGTGAAGTAATTCTAATACATCCAAGCTTGGTTTAGCTTTGTGAGCTCGAGACAAGTTTAGGTGAGATCACAGTAGCTTGAGGGTGGAGGTGGTTTAACCTCTAGAGTCCCTAGTTGACTATGTCTTGGTTTATCCCACGAGATCCCTCATTCATGCTTAAAATACGACATGTGGGTGATTAGCTAAAACAGAGATTTGGTTTAGCCCAATCTATGATCGGGTGGTACGTGGAAGTCCCTGAATTGGTTGGCTTTAGCTTAAGTTAATATTAAATATTCTTCTAGTGTAATTAATGAGCACATGTACTTCTTATTATGTGGATTTTATGGTTGATTTTTCATGGCTTTCATTCTGTTTATATGTCGGTTATATGCATGGTTCTATGATGTGCTCTATTTATGGATCTTGTTCATGATTTGATAGTTTATTGGATGGTTGATGAATGCATGGGCTAACAAGTGTTGTTACAAGTAGCCTAAGAGGGAATTGATCCTTATTTGGTGATTTTCATATGAAGTTTAAAAGTTTATGATCAGATATGCATTCATGACCTGTAGATTTCATGTTTGCTATCTATTTGACGAAATGTTTATCTTGTACACAGGGGCTTCAGTCAATGAACCTCTAACATAGCACGTGCATTCGTGGTATACTAAACAATACCCTTAATTTGAATAAGTATTGGAAAATAGCTCTAAAAATCACATTATTTAACCCCCTACCAATATGAACCCAATATACCTTCCCAATTTAAAAACCCGTACTTTCACTAGATATTGTAGGTATCCATTTTTTCATTAACAATTTTTATACCCCTTTATATTTTTGCATTAAATTTGAGCTCCATTTCTTATATCTTTCAATCTGAAAACCCTTTACTCCCTATTATATGCTCAATATATTATGTCATTTTTCCCTCAATAAATATCCCCCAATATGAATGCACGTGGTATGGTATTACTCCTCCAGTGAAGCCCTCGTGATCTTGTAATAGGCATGTTCTAGTCAATATCTTGCTCAAATATTGATTTTTAGCATTATTATCATCATTTCCATGATTATGGAAAGTTACAAGTCGTTATGGGCAGTGGTTTGGAGGTTAGCCTGAAGAAGTGGCATAGATCTCGCAATTGCATGCAAGAAACAGGGGATTTTGGGTTATAACCACTAGTACATAGGCCTATGGGTGCAGTTATAGCGTCATAACCGCATGCACAATGTGTCAAGGGTGTGATTGGGGTGTTAATTCAGTGAAATAAAGTTCCAACTTAGGGATTGATCACTTGGAGTGGTTTTTAGGCTCCTGAGTGATTTGTAGTCTCTAAGGGATGCTAGAAAGTTGTCGGTTTGTAGGCCCCACTTCCATCACTGGAACTTGGAGATCAGTTCATGTCATAGTAGCACTCAGCTCATGTTTACCCTAGAGAGCTTGTCAAAGTGGGTAAATGTGGGGTGGGGGTTACAGATTGGTATTAGAGGTTCGAAGGTTAAACACTTGGACTGGATGGGCTAAATTCATGCATAACAACATGCATTGTGATGATTATGGTTATCATGCATGATGATATGTTGATGTATATATAT